>JAXIVJ010003003.1:7500-20000 GCA_036785665.1 Chirona hameri
CCAAAGCCTTAGATTACGACTATTATCGCACAAAGTGCTCTCAAAGGTATAATACATATCCCGCATAAGTAAAATAGAAATTGTAAGCAAAAGTCAAGGTCAAGGTCAGGTCACAAAAAGTCACAGGTCTACAAAAGCCATGCCACACATGTTGTATGGGTTATTTTACACGTATAATTCGATACTAGCAGTTATTTTCACAACCTGACACCATATAAGGTCAAGGTCAGGTCACATAAGGTCAAAATTTGAATTAATCAATATAAATGGGAAAGGCGTGTGTCTAGACCAGTTTTGTCACAGAAATACAGTGCTGGCATTTATTTGTTTGTATCTGATCACTAAAAAAACGCAATTTCAAAATATGACGTCATGAGTTACTCATAGGTAGGGAGCGATAAGTCAGTCATATATAAATATATTGCTTTTAAATTTGATTTGGGTATTTTCCACATGTGGTTCTTCAACATATCTTCCGTTTTTTTTTTGTGTGTAATGTTTGAAAATGTTGATTGAGTTTTTTCTCGCTTTTTTTTTGGGGGGGGTCAAAAACTTATATTTTAAATCCGAGACAGCCTTTTTGTAGCCCTTGCCATTGTTCATCTTTTGGCGTTTTTCGATTGCATTTTGCTTCAAATATGACATTTGTAAGGCCTGCTAAATTTTAGCTGATTTTTGTGTCAAACTCGTGTGTAGTGACGTCACTAATTCGCTATATTTCGAGAGAAAAAATGTATGGCGATATCTCTTCATTTTTGCACAGATGTATAAGTGATGTAAGAGAAGGTAACTGAAGTTTTACGTCGTTAGCGCTATTCGTTTTTGAGCTATTGCGAAAGTTCGTCAGGCGCGGGCCAACCAATGGCGGGTTAAAGAGACGGTACATTTATCTACACATTTGCATTTGTTTCATCTCTTCCCGTCCCATAGGTTCAGAGCACTAATTTTAATCGTGAAAAACGTCATAAAGCATGAATTTGCGTGTGTATCCATTAACTTCGAACGTGCCACGCGCTGCTCGAAGACCCCACATTACATACGCCAGCCCGTATATTTATCTACACGTCTGTGTTTATCGTATGCCGATCAAACTTTTTTAAGTGAAATTCTATATATTTATGCACATGCAACACGACGAACGAGTACGAATATGCAGTAATAAGCGATAACCTCAGACTCTTAGTTATCGATATATCAGTCTGGGATTGCATCCATGTTTCTCGATTTTAACGTTTGGCCTGCACACCGTCCCAACTGTTTGTGGCGGAAAGACAGACAGACAGACAGACGGACGCGTATCAAATAGTAATATAGACTAGCGCTTGTTGCTCGCTCCGCGTCACCATCCCGATATTATTTAGGAAGAATGTGCTTTTAAATATTCATTGGTTACCATACAAAAAAAATGTGTGAGTGATTCTCATTCTGCATATCGCAGTGCATTTTATTATAGCATTGCACCGAAATAATCCGGCTCTTCCATCCACCCGCTAGCCAACCACCCGCCAGTACGTTTACCATACTACAGCTGCACAGCAAACCACTACGAGCCGACTGAGGCCCGGCCGGTCTGCCGTCTCACCGCCTCCGCCCGTTCAGCTCAGCTACTGAGGCACCAGCGGGCGAACAACGCCTCTCAACCGACGGTGTCGTGCCGTGCCGACCAATGGTAGCCATCTGAGGCACGGATGTTTTGGGCCTCAAAGCGATTGGGCCTCAAAGCGATTATTCGGCTCCTAGGAGTCGTAGCGACGGAAATACAAGTGAATGAACAAGAGAACATGTTGATCTATGGATCTGGCCACATTTTTGTTTGATGATGATTTGGGCTTTAGGGCGCCTCAGCAACTCAGGCTAAGTGACACTCACCACATTTTTGTTTGAAAACTATCAGATATATTATCCATATTATGATATTGTATTATCGTACCGCAGTCTGCTAGCGTCGGCGGCGGGCAGACCGTTGGCGGCCGAGTAAAGCGGCAACTTTTGAATCCCCTGCAACCGTATGATGATGTTTCCATCGAGCTGCGGTGTTCTTTAGATAAGTAAACATTCATCACCATAAGGATACAGGACATTCTTCAATATTACGTGAGATATAATTCAATTTTGCCGTTATAATTCGTTTCGGGCATGTGATGCTCCAGCAAATGTCGCAGCTTTCTCGCGCGGCTGCATGATCCCTGGCCCGGCTGAGGCCGCCGCCAGTCCGGCCTCTAGAGGCTGGCGCAAATGCGCATGCGTAATACGATCTGCTGGAATGGCTCAGATTCGAATGCTGCCGCGAGGTGTCAGCCCAGGCACTAAATGGCGCCAGGTGACTTTTTGTTAAAAGCTGACGGTTTTCTTTGCATAGAGAACTGTGACTGTAATCTGTATATAGTATAGCTATGAATGAAAGCAAAGTCTTCGATGATATAATTTCCGCGCCTAGTAAACTAAAGCCTAGTTAAGATGTTGGCACCGCCGGATTCAATGGAGACCAAAGGAGCACTCTCAACCTCCCGAAATCGGCTGTCAATTGGCTTACGTTCTGACATGATTCGAGAGACAACCTAAGTAACTTGAACGGCTTATTTCACATTTGTTTCAGAATCTTAGGAACGTCATGAAAAGTGTAGGGGTGAAACTTCGATCTCGTCTTCAGTGAACCCCAACGGCCAACCGCCTATGCGCAATTTATTTTCATAAGTATTTGAGCTCCTCTCGTTTTGATCAACCTTTTACGACCCAAATTTTACTTACTAGATAAAAATAAGATGTTATCAATAATTCTGATCAAACAGTGGGGGCATGGCCCCGCCCCTGCGCCTGTGATTTGTTTTAAGTTGGTTAACTTAACTCTGAAGTCGCAGCTGCTCCTCCGTTGCAACTTCTGGACTTAGGCATCAGGTACTTTGAGGACTACCAGCCGCCACTGAATTGTAGACTGGTTTGTGCTTTATGTCTAGCAATTTGAGGTCTCCTACACATGCCCTATGCAGTATGCTTAGCTATTTAACGTCTCGCGCCTTCGGCACTCGCTTCGCTTCACACATCTCCATACATCGTCGGTGAATTAGTTGCGGGCGCCAGTGAATCATGCCCAGTGCGTCTGTGCATTAGTTCCGGGGCGCAAGTGAATTGTCTGTCCGCGAACAGACAGCGCGGAAATACAGACGCTACTCGAATAGTATATTATTAAAGACCAGCTGGTGGCGCTGTCGGTCGTGCTAGAGGCGCGTTGCCGCAACGGCAGCCTCGCCTGCAGGACCTAGGCCAGGCGGAGGTACCACGCCTGGCACATCATTAGCCGCCGGGCGGCGCGCTGCTGCAACGGCAGCCTCTCCTACGTCAGGCGGGGGTGCGGCGCCTGGAGCATCGTCAGCCGCCGGCACAGCTACCTCCACGGGGAAAGACCAACGTCAAGCTGGCCTGCCACACCTGGGGCTGCGGCACACGCATTGTTAGCGGTCGCCAGCTTGGCTCTCTGTCTGGCGCGAGCCAAAGCGGTACGCTCTCGATCGAGCCGTAAGCGTTTGTCACGCGCAGCCGCTGTCTCGCGCTGCAGCGCCAGCCGATGGCGCAGTCGATCGCGCTCGCGGCGCGCTGCCACAACTGAAGTCGGGCCAGCCACCTCTCGGACTTGGCCTGCCGCGCCTGGAGCTGCACCGCGCGGAGGGCCAGCTCCGGCTATCTTCGCTCTCTCTATGGCGCGAGCCAAAGCGACTTGCTCACGATTTCGTCGCAGGCGCTGAGAGCGCTGATCCTCCGATTCACGTTCCAAGGCGAGTCTCTTTCGCTGTCGGTCACGCGCGCGTCGCGCGGCCGCGATGTCCGCGGCATTGACCGCCGGCTGACCGGCAGGACCCGCCGGAGGACCGACGACATCACCAACCATCACCCGTACAGCGCCTTGTGGCACCGCCTTCGGCAATGGCCCCGTAGGGCAGGCCAGGGGTACGACTGGCGCCGTCTGAGATTGTGCACGATTTGGCTTCGCAAGCGAGTCTGCAACAGGAAACATGGGACAGGATTAGGGCACATACTGGACGGTGGAAATGGGATGACATCAGATAATGCTGTAACAGTGAGTGTGAACTATTCCATATTGGATAGTACAGCTCAGCGATACTTCGACATCAGTTGAGAGGAGAGATTTACTACAGACGCAGGTGACACCATTTTGCACTTGAATAGTATGATATATACCCTAGTCCCTATATAGGACACTAGTGAATATCTATATGTGTTTTTTTGCACATAAGACGTAACATCGACGTAGAAGAAGGTACCAGAAGTTTGACGTTCATAGCGCTATTGTTTTTTTAGCTAGTACGAAAGTTATTCAGGGGGTCGATAAACGCCCCCCCCCCCCCCCGCACCCCCCCCCCCCCCCAGTCAATGGCGGGTTAAGCACAAACGACAATGTTTATGCAGTGATCATAATCCGCGCACTGCAGGGGCTTTGCGCCGAACACGAACTGCAGGGGGGTTGATTTCCGCCCCCCCCCCCTTGAGATCTCGAAAACTACGCAACGTAGCGAGAAGCGGAAAAAGGTATTTGATAGCTTCATAAATGTTCTATCGAAAGTATTTCAGTGTTTTTTTTTAAGTCAGGTCAAAATTGAGGTCACCAGAGGTCATCAAAGGTCAAATTTTCCAGTTTTTCCTGTTTTAGGACATCGCTCCAGACATTCCCATATATTTCAGAAACGATGATAGTTAGAAACAAACGGAGAAAAAGCAAAAGCCAGCCAGTGAAATTTGTAATCGCTAAGGTGTCCTCAGATTTGATCTCAGATCAATATTTGAGGCTCCAGAGGTCAAAAAGAAAAATATTCCGTTTTTTTACTAAATCGTTTTTGCTATTAACTTTTTACTTAAAATAAATAACGGAAAACTGTTTACGCCATTGTGTTTATCTTGTCAAGGCGCTTTGAATGATATATATGGTGACCTTATTAAGTTAACTTAACAATTTGACCTAAGGTCAAGGTCAAGTGGTGACCCAAGTAGGGAATGTTGCATATGGGAAGACGTGTCTCGACGAGACAAACACATTGATGTCTGTTTTACTCATCTTTCTTCATTATGTCGAGAGTTATTGACAAAAAGTGATGGTGACCTCGCATGACCTCAAATGACCCAATAGGGGTCACTGAACAAAACTTACACTTAGATCATCAAGAATATCGTATAATAACATGATCCAGAAGTAATTGGACTAGTACCACGCATATCCTTGAAATAGGAAGCATTTGTATATTTCTCCATTGACTTATTATGGGGAGGTTACGAAATTGACCTGACCTTAGGTCATCGATATCAAAATTCTAAGTTAAAGGAATTGTAAGTACTGATTCCCTCATGACATCCTGTAAGTTTCAACCTGATCGGTGAAAAACTCTGGCTTTGGCACAACTGCAAACATTTTTGGTGGTGGGGTCACTTGACCTGGTCTGGTGACCTGACCTGAGACGACCCGAACATATTTTTTTCTCTCAAAGTGTGCGCAATTGATGTCCTAACAGGTGTATCAAAACCCGGCGGCGCGTTTTTTCGCTATCTTTGAAAAACCTGAGGGGGGGGCGGAAATCACACCCCCTGCAGTGCGCGGGATAATGCCTACACATATACAAAATTAACTTTGAATAACAAAGTACACATAAAGAAATATCACACACATAAATAGTACATATATATACAAAGTGCACATATATAAATAGTGCACGTGCGAAAGTCAGCCCAACTAGCAAGCGCTGGAACCAGGGCGAGAACAACCAGCAACAAGCTTCGCGTAGCTGCCAGCTGGTAGGACTCGCCAGGTTCCAGCTAAGACCCCCAGTTTGTCATGACCAGGGCCTGCCTTGCCCAACCTTTGTATGAATGGAAGTGTATCCTGCCTCACTGCCAGGCAAACCTCTCATGTCAACGAGATCGGGACAGTAGACAGGTGGGCACACACTTACGTCACGCACACGAATCCTTACTAACTCGGTTACGTGTGTGTACGGATGTACGATTCCCAGGGGCGTAGTTGGGGGCAGTCACTTGCTGATTTCAGCAGCAACTACTTTCTGCCTTCTTATTTTGAGCACAGCTAAGACTTAGTCCTCGTCTCTTAATTTGATTTTATTTCTTCTTCCACTTCTCGCTGGGAGTACCGCAACATTTTCTCATTTGTGTTCTGGTGTTAACGTAAGGTGATGTGCGTCGTTGGGATCCAGAGCACTCCTGGTCACCTGCTCAATGCTCATGGGTGACGGTGTAAAACAAAAATATAATGCACACAAAGATAAAACAAGGTCAAGGCTTAAATAATATTTCGTGCACGGCACTTCATCAGATAATAGCTAAGAACAAAATGACCATCAGAAAAACAGCCAAGACAGAAGAAGTAGGTCGGGCGAAAATGACATTGAAACGCGACACATACTTTGAAGAAACCTAAAATTTAAAGGACACACAGCAGCCAAATATCTGCTGGCTACAAGGACATTACGAACATACATATACACATACCCACTCATACATGTGTCTAACATACATGTTATATAATACAAACAAACATTGTAACAGGGGGGGGGGGGTTCCGCCCCCCCCCCCCCTCTCATGTTTTTCGCAGATATCTCCAGAACGGCTGGGAGTAGGCCCATTAAATTTTGGGACTTTTCATAGAATTGAATTCCGCATTTGGAGTCAAAATTTTTAGTTCTTAACCTGAACAGATGCAGTTCCAGGGCACAGTTTTGGGTGGGTTCGGAGGCGACATTTGGCGATAACACGGAAATGCGATCTTCACGGTTTCTTCCTAACTGCCTCAAGTATGAAGGAGTTATCGGTTTACGGTGATTGCAAAAAGTGCAAATTAGTTGATGTTAATGAAATATCATAAAAATTGCATGGCAGAGGCGGTTTCAGGGGCTTGAAAAAGGGGGGGGGGGGGGGGGGGGGGGTTCCAGGAAGTCTTCAATGCTTGGCGGGAAGCCAATAGAGCGATGTAATGATAATTTACAGTTATCAAGATGTAAAAGATAGCTTCGGCTTCCATTATTTTCATAATTTATTACATATAGAGTTTCAGGGGCGTGTTCAGCCACATGAAAAGGGGGTGACTGGCATGGTGATGACGATATGCCAGCGATAACGGCGCAATAGACGTTTAGCTTATAATGATACATGCACATATGAGGCCATAAAAGAGAATAAAGTCATTTTTTGCAGAGGCGCGCTCAGAAATGGAAGAAAGGGGGTCATATTATTGCAAGGAAACTAAGAGGCATGGGCGTACAATGACATAACATATTGCAGTTTTCGGATGAAACACACACCACAGGCTATTCTACGAACGATTATAAGATAATAGGCGAGTCAGGTAGCGTAAAAAGTGGGGTAAGCAATGTGAATTGAAGTTGTAAGTGAAATAGCCACTGTTGACTAGATAGTATCATACTAGCGGATAATATACTTATCAAAAGGTCTTGCCCCGCCCCAGTTTGGATCCTGGATACGCTTATGATGAAGTACAACATGCAAAAAGGAACTATCTACGATCAGTAACATATTTATAGCGCTGGGTAACAACTTGTCTGCAGTTACTATTTTTTCCCAATTTGACCTCCCTTTTTCACTAACCTGGTACCGCCTATGGCAAAAAAATATAATTTATAACTGTTTTGTCTAATGTCACAATCACATACCATTTCATTTATCAAAAAAACAACATCAAAAAAAAATTATTACGCATTTACTTCACCCCCATATTGAGTGCCCTACACACGCCTATGATTTTTGAATTTGCAAACGTCACCGTCATATATCAATTTCCAATTCAATCTCTATCGATTCCTATTAGTTGTGTTAAAATCGGTCGATACACATGAAAGCTATGTTGGATCAAAAATACCACTAAAATTTGTAGTTTTTGCTCCCTGTTGCCCTATCCTAAATTTAGATTTGTGTATTATTTAGAAATGTAGATCGTGTTGAGGGGAACTAAACACCGTTTCGTTTTTGAAAATCGGACGGGTAGATCTCGAGATCTCCGGGGGGGGGGGGGTAATCCGCCCCCCCCCCCCCCTGTTACAAATAGGGGTAGCCAGGAGCCTGTTACAAATGGGGTTAAGCAATGCCAAGAATAATAGAACAGGTACCGACTTAGGTTACTTATATATTAGTAGCACACCACAACACACAGCAGAGGAATGACAACTTCGAGATCAAAATTATACACACCTGTAAGGATGAGGCTAACCTAAGAATCACTGAATCAATTGAGATTAGAAATAAAAAGACAGGTTTAAACAATAATACTTCGCCATAGCGCTTACCTCACCCTGTCCCATACTCATTAACCACTTTCAGCACCTAAAGATACTCAATACCCTGTGCTTTGGCTTGGTTTTGGAATATTATTTTGTGGTTTCGAACCGTCTTTAGGGATTCCATCCTTAGTGTAGCTTTGAACCGTCTTTAGGGTGACACTAAAATGTATTGTATCTGCGTATTAATTGAGTATGCTTGTATTATGTTAGATAGATACATGTATGAGTTTGTATGTGTATATGTATGTTCGTAATGCCGTTGTAGCCTGCGGATGTTTGGCTGCTGTACGGACATTACATTTTAGGTTACTGTATAGTATTTGTCACGTTCCAATATCATTTTCGCCCGGCCTACTTCTTCTATCTTGGTAGTTTTTCGGATGTTCATCTTGTTCTTAGATATATTATCTGATCTGAATCTCAAGTCGTGCACGAAATCACATTTAATCCCTTACCTTGTTTTATCTTTGTGTGCATTATCAATGAGCATCACACTAATTATAATTATTTTGTATATTTTTACCATGCTCATTGCTCAGTCCCAGCATACATTTTCTAAGAATTGCTCAATACATATCTTTGAAGGAAAAAGAGTCGAGCAAAATATTTCCTCCCACAATATGTTATTAAAGGGAACTTTCAAATTCCAAGAACTTCTGCAACTCAGCAGCATTTGCATTCAGCCAGCATTCAGCAGGCATATTTTGTGGTGTGCATGTTTGTGACATTATGCATGTGTATCTCAGACCTGCAAGACTTTCGCTACGTTCTTCGAGTAGAAATAGGCAAATACTCGGTAATACTTGTACATTTAGGGTAATCCACCAATGATCACAAAAGCACAACCTGGTCGCGATACTGGAAATGGCTAGTCGGACGACACTGGTTAAACTAAAAAAAGATATTTGAGATACACGACAAACATACACGACACGACAAAGATACACGACAAGAGCACGACAAAGTTCCCTTTAACAGGAACGTTTGCTATAACTGTAGTTTGACGTGCGTGAAGCTAGCAAAAGTTCGATATATATCAACAGATATTTGGCAAATCGAGGACCCTTCGATTGCGCCCAAATTTGGTACAAAGGCAGCTAAAGACTAAAACAACGTCAAAAGAAAGCAAATGACATTCTCTTCAAAATGTCCATCTCGGATTTACGAAATCTTTGTGTTTTGACCCCCCAAACAAACAAACAAACAAACAAAAAATTGGGGGGAAGAATTTCCACAAAAGTTATTTTTTTAAAGATATTACAAAAAGAAAACGGAAGATATATTAGAGAACCAATTATGGACAATATCCAAACAAAATTTCAAAGCAATATCTTTATTTTTAACCGGCTAATGGCTTCCTAAGTATAAGTAACTTATGACGTCAATTTTTGAAGTTACGTTTTTGCTTTTAGTGACCCAATAGACAAATAAATGCCACCGCTGTATTTCGGAGACAAAGTTGGTCTAGAAACCTGCCCCTTTTATTTATATTAATCAATGTTACACTTTGCCCCCTTTTTGTGACCTGACCTTGACCTGAGGGCCATTATGTGGGGTTATGTCAAAATGGCTGCTACTATCGAATTATACGTGTAAAATAACCCATACGTCATGTGTCGCATGACTTTCGTAGACCTGTGACCTTTTGTGAACTGACATTGAGCTTGACCTTTGCTAACAATTTCACTTTTGCCCATGCAGGAGATGCATTATACATTTGCGAGCACTTCGTGAGATAATAGTCGCAATATAAGGCTTTGGATATAAATTATACCACAAAAACACAAATAGCTCAAATTTGACATTTGACCTGACCGTGACCTGACATGTTACCTTATTTTAAGAATGTCATACATGCGTTAGATTCTCCTCACTGAGAGCTTTCGACCGCCGTCTTGCACGTCTCGCTGCAGTCGTTGGTTCGGAAGATAAGAGGGGTGTGTGTGTGTGTGTAAAATTGACCCCCCCCCCCCCCCCAAGCGCCGCGCGTTCGGCTGGAGACTCCGGCGCCGCGCGGGTTAAATAGAATCCCCTTGGGAAAAGTACGTGGAATTATGGAAAAGAGTATCCTGATTACGGTTCTGGCATTCGTTTTTGCGACAAAAGTACCAATTTGTCAAAATTGGAAAAATATTGATATTAATACATATGACGCAACAATAATCTTGTGTCGCCAAAACGAGTTGTGACGTCCGTCATACCGGCAAAAGCCTATCCTTGCATCCCAATATGTAAGCAACACTAACTACCTCATTCGCTGGGTCGCGACTCGCGAGTATATTGGTCGCGATTGAAAATGTGTGAATGTTTACACTATGGCCTTGTTTGAGTAGAGTTGGAGTGGCGTTGCGTGAACATATACCCATAATATTCATGTGCATAAATACATGTGATATACCTACCCACAAATGTGTATGTGTTCATCGGTATGTAGTGGGTGGACGTAAATAAATATTGCAGCTACCGTTACAAATGTAACGACGGTACATTTCAGTATTTTGATGATCTCCAGACGGCGGTCAGGAATATGCTGCGCCGGGCCGAGGGTAGGGAGTCCACCCGACGACCACACCCGCAAAAACACGAGGGCAGCTAGGCGCTAGTGAAACATGAGAGCACGACTACACCGGACCTCTGGCTCGGCTTACCGCCAACAACCCTCACCCGCACATGCTCGCCCTATTGGAGGCACTGGAGTAAACACGAGGGGAGCGGACAGCTGCGCTGACGTGAGACTGCGGGACAATCGACGCGGCGTCATCAGCCGTCCCGAGAAGATGTCAATCGTCTGAGATAAATTGATATACTCACTAGAGCGTCGGTAACATCAAAGGAGGCCGACATGCGAACCTGTGGGGCTCGCATCAATCATCCAAGATAAATCGATATATTCATTAAAGTGTCGGCAACATCAAACGTGGACGACAGGCGAGCCCTGTGGGGGCTCGCGAGTAAACAAGAAGGGGAGCGGACAGTTGCGCTGGCGTGAGACTCGGGGAAAATCGACGCGGCGACATCAGCCGTCTCTAGAAGATGGCAATGCTTCAGGACAAATTGATATACTCACTAAAGCGTCGGCAACATCAAAGGTGGCCGACATGCGAACCTGTGGGGGCTCGGATCAATCATCCAAGATAAATTGATATATTCACTAAAGCGTCGTGAACATCAAACAGTGACACATGCGAGCCCTGTGGGGGAGGGGGGGGGGGGGCTCGAGAGTAAACAAGAGTGGGAGCGGGCATATGACTGATGACAAACCAACACCGCGCTCCCACGGAATGAAGGGCGCAGACGGAGAGCAAAGAGGAACGCAGTGAAAGACTGACCCCGCCGGCGGCATATAAATAGAGCAAGACAGCAAGACAGGGGGGAGACAGTTGAGCACAGAGTTCGAGGACACAGTTCAGCGGGGACAGCTCGAGAGAAATGTCCTGATTCATCAGCCAATGGCTGATGAAGGCGCAAGCCGAAAGCTTCCGATCTTGTGTTTTATTTACCGAAACATCCTTTTTGGCAATATGAGAGTTAGGTTAGCAATTCTGATTATTATCATGTCTCTCAAAACAATGTTGAAAAATATTCATGATTCTAGAAACAGTCAATATACGAATTGCATACCAAATAAACGGCAAATTAGAAAAGCTTGATGATCAAGGGGTCAATGGGTCATGTACAATAATGTGAGCATGTGTTCCCTCGAAGTTCTCAAGTCCATTTTCTAGTATAATGAGTTTTCCTATGCCAATATTCTTATACCCACCCCTCGTCTGTTTGTTGGCGAGAAACTATCATTACACATACAGCTTATTTTTGTAAAGCCTTTTTATTGTAACTGGTTGAATCAACTGACTAGTACCTGAGATAGTTGAGGAAGAACTATTCGTTGGGTTGTTTGGTTCATATTTGATCTCCTTTAATATTTTGAAACAAAGTTTCAAGCCCGGTGGGTCATCTGAAAGAAGAAACAGAAATCAATGTCAACCAAAATAGAAACGAAAATAATATATCCTCTAGTAACATCTATGTTCGCGGCGTCAAGCAATGTGCAGTTGCCGACAAATATATCGATACCCCCTGGCTTCAACGTCGGGAGGGGTTGAATGTGCCGCTCGACACGTTCTGGCACGGTAGCTGTGCCGCGTGACACCGCGGGCCGCCCGGCCCGTGCGTACTAACCGGACATCTGTG
>JAXIVJ010003003.1:25000-90000 GCA_036785665.1 Chirona hameri
CAGTCCCGTGTATGTCAGTGCCTCTGTGCTAATCACTAGTGCCCGAAACAGCCGAACCTGCCTGCTGCCGCTGCCGTCGGCGTTCTCTGCGGTGCGCCGAACAAACTGGATGAGCTCCACTGTTTCTGCTCGAACTCTGGGTGCGCTATGTACGTGCTGTACTTGGTATTTTTTAGGACGACCTCCAGGGTTTCCCTTTGGAGTTATCATTTTGCCAGCGAAGAGACTCGCAGATGTGGGCAGGCGCATGTAAGCACGGCATGTGACTTCTGCTTGATGTGCATCACGACAGGCACGGATGTCGCACATTCTTCGGGTGGTGCACCCAGATAATGTACTGCAGTACATTCTACAGTACTGCAGTATATGCTAGCGATGGTAGGCGATCAAGACAATGCAGTTCGAGCAGAAGCAGTGGAGCTCATCCAGTCTGTTGTTCGGCAAACCGCAGAGAACGCCGAAGGCATGGCGGCGGGCAGGTTCGGCTGTTTCGGGCACTAGTGATTAGCACAGAGGCACTGACATACACGGGGCTGGTGGACGTCAGGTCCCTTGTAGAACAAAGAACTGATGTCGAACTGCCCTTCAACAATATATATATATATATATATATATATATATATATATATATATATATATATATATATATATATATATATATATATATATATATATATATATATATATATATATATATATATATATATATATATATATATATATATATATATATATATATATATATATATATATATATCTATCTATCTATCTATCTATCTATCTATCTATCTATCTATCTATCTATCTATCTATCTATCTATCTATCTATCTATCTATCTATCTATCTATCTATCTATCTATCTATCTATCTATCTATCTATCTATCTATCTATCTATCTATCTATCTATCTATCTATCTATCTATCTATCTATCTATCTATCTATCTATCTATCTATCTATCTATCTATCTATCTATCTATCTAGCTAGCTAGCTAGCTAGCTATCTATCTATCTATCTATCTATCTATCTATCTATCTATCTATCTATCTATCTATCTATCTATCTATCTATCTATCTATCTATCTATCTATCTATCTATCTATCTATCTATCTATCTATCTATCTATCTATCTATCTATCTATCTATCTATCTATCTATCTATCTATCTATCTATCTATCTATCTATCTATCTATCTATCTATCTATCTATCTATCTATCTATCTATCTATCTATCTATCTATCTATCTATCTATCTATCTATCTATCTATCTATCTATCTATCTATCTATCTATCTATCTATCTATCTATCTATCTATCTATCTATCTATCTATCTATCTATCTATCTATCTATCTATCTATCTATCTATCTATCTATCTGTCTGTCTGTCTGTCTGTCTGTCTGTCTGTCTGTCTGTCTGTCTGTCTATCTATCTATCTATCTATCTATCTATCTATCTATCTATCTATCTATCTATCTATATATATATATATATATATATATATATATATATATATATATATATATATATATATATATATATGCCTTGCCCCTTTGTCACGAAATAAATGCATGACGGCTGGTTAATAGCAAAGTTAGAAATGTGGATGAACGAAAAAATCACTGTTACATACTGTTGATTTTCCTGGTATATTTTGCCATTTTAGCACGATATATTCTAAGCAACGTTTAACGAAGAAGGCGTAATCGCTAACGTAGCAAAATATAACGCAAGGTAATTCGGTAGCGTAGCTTTGGCCTAAGAACCATACGTAACGTAGCGTATTTCTGTAGCGTAGCGTAGGGTAGGTCATCAGGCAAGAGACAGTACACACACACACAGTAATTAAGTGGCAACAACGTCAAAACAAGAGTCACGGATGTCTGGTCAAGACAGAGAATGTCTAACGGCGGCCGCACACTGCGCATTCAGCGCCCGATATCACTGCGAAATTCCGCCTCGGAAAATCGCGGCGATACCGCGGAATATCGTCCTTGTTTCGGCGGATTCGGCCCTGTCTGCTCGCGAGATTCCGCCCCGCCGACCTACAGCATGTCGCAACCTGTGCCTACAGTCTGTCCCAAGGTAACTTAATGATGGCTATTTTTCGACGAAGATGTAAATTCAAAAACCACGAAACTTTTACATAATACATTTCATAGCGGCAAGAGCATGCTGTGAAAACTTTGTACCTCTATCTTGCATAGATTCGCCACGGTTAGCTTGATCATTTGTGCTGTCCGCGGTTCCGCGGTGTTCAGTCGCAGACACAAGCTCGTTCGAAATCAGCCTTTTTCCGGTCCGCAGATGGCCGGCCGACGACATTCGTCCGCGATTGTTGACGTTTCGGTTGACGCAAAGGCGGACATTCGCTAAAGATGCGCGGAAAGTCGCAGCGATATCGCGAGCTCCGCGCGTCGAATGGCCTAGTGTGCGGCCACCTTAAGTCATCAATAGCACACAACAACATGGTATTGTATGCCACTGTTTATCAAATGGAAATACTCATTATAAGTTAGAAGAAATCACCCATGGACTTAAAAGCATATAATGGCTCAGTCATTTGCAACTTTTCCATATCCAATAAAGGCGATGTCCATGTTTTTGATGAGAAGAAGGATAGAAAAACAACGGTCGAATTCAATCCAAAAGCGTATCCACATATATGCTATAGGTAATATAGGAGCCTTTGCAGACTTGTATTCAATTCAATCAATCGACTCAAGGTACTCCCATCGTGCGGTCTGGTCAGCCCTTCGGGTACTGATAACGATCAGGGTTCGCCATCAGACCGTACGCTAGCTGAGATACAAGTTTAGTATCTAGACATGCGTGTTAGCATACCCAGTCTACATATACAATTTGCATCACATCACAATTTGCATCACACGTACTGTGTGCCAGCAAACCCTGATCGTTATCAGTACCCGAAGGGCTGACCACACAACGGGAGTAACTTGAATCGATTGATTGAGTTGAAAACAAGGCTGTCCCTCTGGTTGGTTTCGAAGAGGAAAAAAAACTTACCGGGTAGAATATATTCTGGGGATGCATTTTGGGCAGTATGCAAAGCATCAGACGCCATCTTGAAATCCTCTGAAAAGAGAAGAAGTTAACGGTAAGAAACACAATATCCAGCAATACATGTAATTTTTAAATTCCAGGATTTATTGTAAAATTATTTACTTCCCATTCGCATTTTTTCTAACTCATAAATGCAAACGTTGAATTGGCGTGCTCTACTGATATGCCGTTAGGATATAGTATATGTCACGTGATATCACAGAACTGCGTACGGTCGTTTGGAGAGTACGCGAAGGAATTTCAGCTGTTGTTGTAATTGGTCAAACAAAATGTGCTGTCGGGCACAATCGGCTGTCCTGTGTCCTACTCCTGAGTCGTCAACAATTTTTCAAGTCACCGTGACACCCGCCACATCCGCAAACGTCGGTGTCGGATGCCAAACGGGTGCACGTGCATTGATTTAATGCGAACGCCAGTGCGTCAGTTAAAGGGACACTGCCACTTTCGGATGTTATCGCAAGAAACGGTTTAAACAAGTCCTAAGGACCACTTATGATTTATAATCGCCATCAAAGGCTTACCCAAGCAGCGCAAAAAGAAAATTATATGTTATCAGAATCAAAAACTGTTTACGATTTTTACTCACCACTACATATATGGATTATGAAAGCGTTTGTTCCAGTGAACTGCATCTGACCAACCGTCAGCTGACGCTATTGCAATTTGATGAAGGCTGAAGCGGCAAACCACTTATACATTGTGGTTCCTGTTAAAGGGAGATAATAACCTTTTCCCACAAAAATGGAGTTAGCACCTGAAATCGATAGACGAGACCAAAATATATTGTAAATTTATCACATTTTGCATATAACAATTCCTACCGAGAGATATTTTAAGTCATAGTTGATAAGCGATCCACGCTCATGACAAGTACTTGCAAGTACTTGGTAACGAATTCACTGTTTGGCTAAAATTAGCCTGCCTATGCATTGTTATTTGTCATTAAGGCATTTATTATGTTTCATGCACTATCTTTTGTGAATATGCACGAAACTTTAACAACAATCATTTGAAAAAGGGCAGTGTAATCGGCAGTTTAACATGGCTCCGTACGGCGACCTTTTTTCGTGTTAACGCCTTCATTTTTTTTACAAATAGGCCATTTTTCGCATGAATTTACAACAAGCAGGTGCCCAGCTCTGCCCAGCCCCTAGTTTCACCTGGCTTCACCTGCCATCACCTGGATATCGATGTATTGACCTTGGGGGCCACAGTCAGAGATTGAGGGGGCGAGCTGCGGTGCTGCCTTGTTTGCCCCCATGGAGATGCCAATGTCTATTTGGTAAACCATGATCTTAGTTTTATTTTCTGAGCTGATAGGCACAAGCAATTGCCACTATAATTTCCATGTCAGTGCATACTTGCAGACATATGGCATTGCTCAGGTGGTTACATTCACTAGCATTTCCAAAAGTGCATTGGTTTGACTTTTAATCAATTCATTTATCAGCTCCAGTACCAGTCATGTGTCAATGCAACATCGCAGACTGCATTGGCAGTCTGCAGTCAACATCATCTGCAGTCAACATTGGCAGTCTGCAGTCAACATTGGCAGTCAACATCGCAGACTGCATTGGCAGTGCATCACTGGAGCTGTACCACGTGGAAGATTGGACAGCTCCAGGAGGAGAAAGTATGGCTCAAATATTGCCGTCCAGATGCTAAAAATGTAAAGCGAGCCTATGTATATATGCGTCCTTTCAATGCCGCCCAAGTAGTTCAAATAGGAGGGAAAACATGTCTCAAGGCTGATACTGTACCCGACCAGCATATACCAAGGTATTACTTACAACACCAGTTTACTACTACTCATGTACGTTAACTGCACGTAACTACATATAATTCCAATCAAATTCCAATTTTGGTTGAAAGTGTGTGATAATAATAATATGTATGCTTCACTCGTCATGACACCACATTTCACATTTCATTAGCTTTTGTTTCATCCGGAAAACATGTCTTTTCAAAGGAGATGGAGAATTACGAACATTTATGTGGTTGTTTTTGATAGTTTTTTAACTCAAATATTTGTATTTTGTATCAAATATATGTATACACTGAGAGATTGTATAGCGTGTTGCTATCTCTAGCGTTCATGTAAGATATATCATGGCATATCATATTTCCACAGCCGATCGGATGAAGGGGATCCGGCCGCGCCCGACGTCCAGGAGTAGCCCCTCCTCCAGGTCGATTTGGGGGAGCAGTACCACTCTGGCGAGGTGGAGTCAGTGTCTGCGCCAGACGTCACGGAGCAGCGCCTCGAGGTCGATGTGGGAAGCCGTCTCACTCCGGTGATGTGGAGTCAGTGGAGCGACAGTTCATGTAAGTAAGCCGACGTGAATTATGTGCATAAGTCGATACTGTCTTCACTCTACTGTCACTAAAGTCATTGCACAGGAAACATTGAAGTTGTTGACATTGAAGTGCTTGTAAATTAATGAATAATTACAATATACAAATACATATTGAACACTGTATAAAAAAACGTTCATACACAGATCACGGAGCCCTTCATTCTTGGTGGCGACCTTCCAAAAAATCGCATTGACCTATGACCAGTGGCGTACCAGGATTCACAACAGGAGAGGGAGGAGGGGGGGGGAGGGAACGGGATTTTGTATCAGGCGGCATAAGGTACCACCACCAAACAAAATTCACCGGATTTGGCCCACAATACTTTTAGAGGGGCATATTTTCAACAATTATTTCTTTCATTTTTTTAATCATTCCTTTTTCTTCCACCAGGGTGCCCCAAGGACGTTAAGGACGTTCTCATGTTCAAGCTGGCCCCTTGTGACCTGTGACCTGACCCCCCTCTTCCCACCCCCTCTGTGCGTCGACAGGTGGTTGGTGAGTGGCTGCTGTGTGACCTGTGACCTGACCCCCCCCCCCACCTCTGTGTGTCGACAGGTGGTCGGTGAGCGGCTGCTGTGTGACCTGTGACCTGACCCCCCCCCCCCCCTCCCTCTGTGCGTCGACAGGTGGTCGGCGAGCGCCTGCCGTGTGACCCGTGACCTGACCCCCTCTGTGCGTCGACAGGTGGTTGGTGAGCGGCTGCTGTGTGACCTGTGACCTGACCTGACTGTGCGTCGACAGGTGTTGGGTGAGCGGCTGCTGTGTGACCTGTGACCTGACCCCCCCCCCCTCTGTGCGTCGACAGGTGGTCGGTGAGCGCCTGCCGTACGACACGCTGGCGGAGCTGCGTCGCCGCATGACCGAGGTGTCGCCCAATCTGACCCGCTACGGAGACGTGGAGCAGGGCAACTACTTCACTCAGGCCGCCGAGCTTGCAAAGGTAAGGCGGACCAGCTTCACACCAGCCGGAGTATGTCGAACCACAGACATATCCTGTGCTGTTGGGTACACTGTCGCGGACCTATGTCCGCGGAGATGCGGGTACACTTAGTGACTGGAAAGTAGAAACCAATGCATGTTGAGAGGACTCCAGAGGATTTGGTGAGTGGAGTCAGTGCGTCTAGTACATCTGTAGTGTAGGGAATTGCTACTTCGGGGTTATGCCAGGTGATGTTTTTTCTTTTTCTGTGTGCTGACGGGACCTCAGCAGATTGTGTATGCGTGATAGCGTTTTCCTACGAAGGAATGCTGTTAAAGTTGTATCCAGTAAGCATGTGCTAGCATCTGATCTCGTTGTTGAAGACACTTCTGTTCTGTTCTGTTCGCTGTTGACTGACGGTCAGAGGGACCCTCTGCCGTGTCCCAGGGTCCGTCCGTTCTGTTGCGCTGTTGACTGATGGACCCTCTGCCATGTCCCAGGGTCCGTCCGTTCTGTTACGCTGTTGACTGACGGTCACAGGGACCCTCCGCCGTGTCCCAGGGTCCGTCCGTTCTGTTGCGCTGTTGACTGATGGTCAGAGGGACCCTCTGCCGTGTCCCAGGGTCCGTCCGTTCTGTTGCGCTGTTGACTGATGGTCAGAGGGACCCTCTGCCGTGTCCCAGGGGCCGTCCGTTCTGTTGCGCTGTTGACTGATGGTCAGAGGGACCCTCTGCCGTGTCCCAGGGTCCGTCCGTTCTGTTGCGCTGTTGACTGATGGAACCTCTGCCATGTCCCAGGGTCCGTCCGTTCTGTTACGCTGTTGACTGACGGTCACAGGGACCCTCTGCCGTGTCCCAGGGTCCGTCCGTTCTGTTGCGCTGTTGACTGATGGAACCTCTGCCATGTCCCAGGGTCCGTCCGTTCTGTTGCGCTGTTGACTGATGGTCAGAGGGACCATCTGCCGTGTCCCAGGGTCCGTCCGTTCTGTTACGCTGTTGACTGACGGTCACAGGGACCCTCTGCCGTGTCCCAGGGTCCGTCCGTTCTGTTGCGCTGTTGACTGATGGAACCTCTGCCATGTCCCAGGGTCCGTCCGTTCTGTTACGCTGTTGACTGATGGTCACAGGGACCCTCGCCGTGTCCCAGGGTCCGTCCGTTCTGTTGCGCTGTTGACTGATGGAACCTCTGCCGTGTCCCAGGGTCCGTCCGTTCTGTTGCGCTGTTGACTGACCGTCCCTCTGCCGAGTCCCAGGGTGTGAGCGGCCAGTCCAAGCCCACCTCGCCCGTGGGGCCCTCTCTCCTGCGGCTGGAGGACTTCTACATGACCAACACCATCTCGCGCGCGTCGCCCACCATGGCCAAGTGCACCCAGGCGGTTACCAAGCAGCACGAGTCCAAGTTTAACTAGGCGGCGTGAGTGGAGCGCCAGTCAGTAGAGGAGCGTGGGACCGCCTGGTCCGGTCCCGTGCCCTGGACTGTTGTACAGCAGTGTGACGTCTCAAGTGCAAACAGGGGACGCCAGAGGTGACGACTGACGACCGCACCGCCCGGCTGGCGAGCAACGGTCGCTGTAGATATGACTATGATCAGGGTGAATTGTGCGGTCTATTTGTGAATATATGTGTGGAGTCGAACCGGCGCTGTTTGTAAGGGGCGACAGGGAGAGATGTGATGTTTGATTGGATGCGGTCAGTGCCGATGAAACGAGGCCAGGAAATATCGCGACAGTGTGAGCGAACGGCCGCCAACCGCTTGGGCCTTGGCACATGGCCAATATTATTTTGTTAATAGGGAAGGTCACGTGCCTAGCCTACTACGTTATACACCCATGTCAGATCACATGCCTTCACGCCCTCACAATACCTTCACAAAGCCGCGTGGTTTAAATGTTGACTTATATTCTATATTGCACAACCGAGGATTCAAGTTCGTGACTCACCATCATAAACAAAATAAGCTATATTGAAGAGCGGGTGGTAACCAGATGCAGTTCTGTCCCGAGTCTGGTTACCAACGCGTTACACATATTTAACCGGCCACTCCGTTACATGATGATAGAACACACATACACGGCTACCAACCATTCAGACACCTACACTACGCATCAACCTTAGACAAGTTCAGTACAGGTCCAAAATATCTTCGCAGGTTCAGGAGTCTATCACATTTCACAGGGGATACGAACAAAACGACGCTTGATGTCTTGGCCTGGGCAACCTCGCAGACCCGTATTTTTTAGTACAGACACT
Organism: Chirona hameri; assembly: GCA_036785665.1. Taxonomy (NCBI): domain Eukaryota; kingdom Metazoa; phylum Arthropoda; class Thecostraca; order Balanomorpha; family Balanidae; genus Chirona; species Chirona hameri. The sequence goes on from JAXIVJ010003003.1 coordinate 33,616, forward strand.
GTTCCACCTATTCCTTGTCCAACACTCGACACCACCATCTCCGTCTCCCTCACTCCTCGCACACACAGCGGGATATTGCCATGTTTCTTCTCCGGATTCTTCTCTTCTTGCCGGCCAGGTTCTCCAGATCCTGGCAAAGCCTGCTACGCGTGTGGCGCGGCTCAATAATATCATCGACAAACCCTCTGACAGCGGCCGGGAACGGGTTACCGAACTTGGCCGTGTACTCAGCCTCGCCCGCCGCCGGGTCCGGGTCGCCCCGGTGCAGGATCGAGACCACCCCTTGGCGCCCATTACGGCGATCTCGGCCGTCGGCCACGCGTGGCGCGGGTGCTTCGACGGCATGAGGTCATACGCGCCGCCGTACGCCTGCCGGGAGGGAGAAGGGAGGTGTCAGACCAGGGAGATACGGTGTCAACGGGGAGACTGGATATTGGAGTAGTGCAGCTGTATGGACCACAGTCACCGCACCTACGCGTGATTCTGGTTAGTCTCTCGCTATGCGGTTTTTATGTTCACTTTTACTGTTTTTAAACACGAAAGCACATGTGTTCTAGTTTCACCCCGCCAGCACATCAATCCACGTTTTAATCGCAAACAACACAAATAGCATACAAATTATCAGCTGCTTACACTTTGCACAGCAATTACAATAGCACACAACCTCACACATCTAGACATAAATTTAACACACCACACAGTCACCTATAAAACCTGCCGAAACATTGAACCCACGGTTCCACCTACCCGGTCCCCATCTGTCCACCACAGCCCACCACGACGGCCCACCGCAGCCCGCCTTGCGTGTGATGGCAGTGGTCTTGGGCACGGTAGCCTCGGCGTAGTCGTACAGCAGCTTGGCGCCGTGCCTGATGATACCGCTGTGCTCCTGGGCCGTGCCAGGCAGGAAACCAGGCACGTCCACGAAGGTCACGAGAGGGATGTTGAAGGCGTCACAGAACCTGACAAACCGAGCCGCCTTCACAGACGAGTTGATGTCCAGACAGCCTGAGGGTGGGGTCAATGGGGGTCACGTCAACAGTGAAGAGTTGATGTCCATGAGAGCACATCAACAGTGAAGAGTTGATGTCCAGGAGATCACGTCAACAGTTAAGAGTTGATGTCCAGGGGATCACGTCAACAGCGAAGAGTTGATGTCCAGGGGATCACGTCAACAGTGAAGAGTTGATGTCCAGGGGATCACGTCAACAGTGAAGAGTTGATGTCCAGGGGATCACGTCAACAGTGAAGAGTTGATGTCCAGAGGATCACATCAACAGTGAAGAGTTGATGTTCAGGGGATCACGTCAACAGTGAAGAGGTGATGTCCAGGGGATCACGTCAACAGTGAAGAGTTGATGTCCAGGGATCACGTCAACAGTGAAGAGTTGATGTCCAGGGGATCACGTCAACAGTGAAGAGTTGATGTCCAGGGGATCACGTCAACAGTGAAGAGTTGATGTCCATGAGAGCACATCAACAGTGAAGAGTTGATGTCCAGAGGATCACATCAACAGTGAAGAGTTGATGTTCAGGGGATCACGTCAACAGTGAAGAGGTGATGTCCAGGGGATCACGTCAACAGTGAAGAGTTGATGTCCATGAGAGCACATCAACAGTGAAGAGTTGATGTCCAGAGGATCACATCAACAGTGAAGAGTTGATGTTCAGGGGATCACGTCAACAGTGAAGAGTTGATGTCCAGGGGATCACGTCAACAGTGAAGAGTTGATGTACATGAGAGCACATCAACAGAGAAGAGTTGATGTCCAGAGGATCACATCAACAGTGAAGAGTTGATGTCCAGGGGATCACGTCAACAGTGAAGAGTTGATGTCCAGGGGATCACGTCAACAGTGAAGAGTTGATGTCCAGAGGATCACGTCAACAGTGAAGAGTTGATGTCCATGATATCACGTCAACAGTGAAGAGTTGATGTCCAGGGGATCACGTCAAAAGAGAAGAGTTGATGTCCAGGGGATCACGTCAACAGTGAAGAGTTGGGGTACTCAAATCAACAGTGATCGCGGATATTCTCTCTGCCCGTTGTCTAACATATCGAAACATATCGCAAACCTCACGACAATTCCATCTCCATCGCTTCATCAAACTCACAGACTTCATCACGTTGTCCAATCTCCAGACACCGCAGAATAACTGCTGTTGTTACGGGATTCTACAACAGCACAATTGCTGCGTGTATAATGTATATGCCATCGACGGAACATTCAATTTCCCACCTCATCTTAGAAGCTTAGTTTGCCATAACTGTTGCATTGTCATGCCTTCTTCTTCTGAAGCAAACAGCGTTCGCCTGGTGGCTCGACCCCTTCCGCGACGGCCACGCTTCACAGCATGTTCAGGCATCCTGAGAAAGAAATATAAACAAGATTTATACAAGATAGAATACTGGGATGAAACAATCCAACTTCCCAGTTGCTGGTGTTCTTGGGATCCATAATAGAAGAAGAATAGTCACTTGATGGTATTATTACGAGCGAATGTGAGCAGAGCATTATAAATATGGGTACCTACCCGCATAATAGCAGTCTTGATTGATGTAAAGGTTAGGTCAGGTTCGATTATGCCTTTATTGTTGATGTCAATGTGTTTGTATTACTAGTACACTTTTGTGTCAAGCGTAATAACAAAAATATATTTTTTTTATATTGAACATCAAGACTATGGGCGCCATGTGACTATAGGCATCAAGACTACGTTGGTGCACCCACAAACTATATTACCATCATGATCCTGAAGACGACCATAAACTGGGGAGGTACATAGGTAGGGTAAAAGTCTGATCTTCGGACACATCAAAATTTTAGACTTTTCATGCTATAAGACTGCAGATGATACTGACTCATTACTTCCATTCTGATAGCATGAAAAGTCTGAGGATCGGATGTGTCGAGGGTTTTACCCTACATCTTACCCTAGGGTAAAAGTCTGATCTCCGGACACTTCCCAATCTTGGACTTTTCATGCTATCAGAATATAGACAATACTGATGCAATGTTAACTTTCTGATAGCACGATAAGCCTGACAATAGGAAGTGTCCGTGATTACAGCTGCTTATCCTACCTATTTCATCTTGTCCTCTGTGCCATACTTATATCTGGGAAAATTTAGCAATGAGACTTTCAAAATATCCTTTTTGAAAGGAATTAATTTGTATGCATTGGTGTGGATTTCAAGAAATCGTTGGGGGTGCTACGGGTATGAGAGGGCCCTTACCAGACCTGAGAGGGCCTTTGCAAGGCCTGAGAGGGCACTTACCGACACCTGAGAGGGACCTTGCCAGGCCAATATTGGTGGTGTCAGAGCACCCCCAAAGTGATATAAATCCACACCCCTGTTTGTATGACCTTTATTTGCATAGATGCAAAATGCAACTTAAATTAGTCTGGGAAATACGTCATTATGGGTGGGTAGCTCTAGCTGTAAATTAAAATGGGTAATCAAAATCTTGAAAATGATATGGCTTACTAAAAACGTAAAAACCACTACAGCCTTACACATTATTCAAGGTTATCTGATTCATCTCACAAATGCATAAACTCAGAACTCACCTCGTTTCGTCGTTGTATTTATCTACTAGCAATCGCAAGACACAATTCCTAAGGTCTTCACAATAATTCACGTGAAGACACACGGTTTGTTTGTTATTGAACAAATACGTAACAGCACCTCCATAAATGTCGCACTTGATGTAACAGGTATAGCAAAGGACAAGGCTGGGAATGACCTTCATGAACGACACAAGGTACTTGGTTTCTAATTTTTCCAAACTTACAACTTTGAACTAGGGAATAATTGTATTTAATTCTTACATTTAAATTAAATAATTGTTATACCATAACGGAAGCCCAAGAAATTGTTGCTAAAAATAAAAGGTGATTATCTCCCTTTAACCCTATTCCCTGCGGGGGCAGATCCTGCCCCCCCCCCCCCCCCCCCACCACCCCGGTAGTTTTTCACTTGCCGCTTCTAAACCGCTAGGCCTAGCGTCCGAAACTTTGTGACTTTTCCCAAAATTGAATGGCGCGTGTTGTCACAATTTTGAAAAAATCGGTCCAGCAGAGGCGGTTCCAGGCTCTTGTTTTGGGGAGGGTGTTACGAATGCGGTTTTGCGGCGCATACTTCCTTCGTGGTTTGCAGTGCAATAAATGCGTCAGAAACAATTCCAATGCAATATGCATCATAGATACTGGGATTGTACATATTTTTGGGGCAGAGGCGCACTCAGGATAAAAAAAAAATGGGAGGCGATACCCACCCTCAAATTAGGTCCAACTTCAAATTAGTAAGATGATAAAAGCGTTACGCACATGGTGCATATATGCATAAACAAAATGTTTTGTCCTGGATCCGCCTATGCGCAATATATCAAATTTAACAAATTACAGCATATAATGCCCACATGTGACGTTCATGACGTCCCAAACACTCACGAAAAGCACACATTTTTTTTCAGAAAATCACCCATTTTACATTCCCTGAACACGCCTATGATTTTTTTTTTGTCTTTTGATATATTAAAGACCAGTACATTTGAATTTAAAAAACGTTTGGGGCATGAAAATCGGTCGAGCCACATGGCTGCAATGACTTTTCAAAAAACACCCAAAAATTTCGGATTTTTTGCCCCCTGGCCCCCCATTTTTTAACAAAACAAAAATGTCGATGTCCAAAAAGAGAGATCTTGTCATGACGCATCGAATGGCGCTTTCCCTATCGAAATCGACCTAGCGGTTCTCGAGATCTCTGGGGGGGGGGCAGAATCTGCCCCCCCCCCCGCAGGTTAACGTGATTATGGCCGCCCGCAAGGAATAGGGTTAAAGGAACCAGTCCACCTTCTCAGCGTTTAATATGTACCGTACAAGCGGGCATCGTACTTCCATCGCTGATTGGCTAATTTGTTGACGTTACATCCGGGTTTTGTATACACTTTCTGGCACGTAGTTTCTGATCACGACGCCTCGCTAATATCCGCTCAGCCGCCCGGGCGGCGCGGCGGCCCCTTGCAGAGACTGTAGGCGGCAGGCGGAGCCAGTCAGGTCAGGTCCACCCACTGGTGTGAGAAGTCAAACTGGCACCAATGTGTTTGTCTCGTCGAAGAACGTCTCCCAATGTGCAACATGACCTAATTGGGTCACCACTTGACCATGACCTTAGGTCAAATTTATAAATTGACCTAATCTGGTCATCATGCATATGAGCCGAAGCGCCTTGACGAGACAAACACGATGGCGTCAAAAGTATTGTCCTATATTTGTTAGGTAAACACATATTTGTAAAAACTGTTTTGCTAAAAAAAATAGCCTTTTTGACATTTGATGAGCTCTGCAGCCTAAACTATTCACCTGACCTCAAATCTGAGGACACCTTGTCGATTGCATTTTGCAAGGGCTTTCCATAGTTGTTTTCCGTTTGTTCCTATCCATCATAGTTCCTGTACTATATGGGAATGTCTGGAGCGAAGTCCTAAAACATGAAAATCTGACCCTTGATGACCTCGGGTGACCTCAATATTGACCTGAGAAAATTTGCCTGAAATAGTTTCAAAATGCATTTTGACAAGCTTTCGAACGCTGTTTTTCGTTTTTGTCTACGTCCCAAAGGAGGCGAGTTGGAGGGAGCGTCGAAAAAAAACCTCCCCCGACACAGGGAAGGTGGCGCCGAGCACCGGTACGGCGCGGGTTAATATCCGCTCAGCCGCCCGGGCGGCTCGGCGGCCCCTTGTCAGAGACTGTACTTGGCGTCCGGCGGAGCGGGGCGGAGCCAGAACGTCAGCTGCTGTCGTACGATATCTCGTGAAATAGAAAGAGAAACTTACTTCTTTCTCCACATATCTCCATCAGATGTCCAAACCAAAGTCATATTCGTAGTTTTGAGCTAAGATGCATCGTACGGTTGAATTTCTAGACAACTTTCAAGGTGACCTATTCCTTTTAACACGGGCGGCCGCGCGCCCGGCCGCCTTTTTGGTACCGGCAAGATGGCGGCCGGCATTAGACCAGTCTTCCGGCCAATGCGCGTTCCATGTTATAGAGTTCAGTGCCAGTTCCCTTTAACTGCATGCAACGAATATGGCGCACTTAGCAGCTGGCGCATTGGCGTCATCTATCGGCCTCCGGACGGACGGCTGTCGGACGATCAGTTGCTGTCTCTCTTAGACAGCAACTGTTCGATGCTCTCGGCAAGGAGAGGCCGGTGTTCCTGCTGGGAGACGTAAATGTCGACCTGCTTCGACCTGAGAGACCGGATGCAGTGCAGTACTCAGTACTGCTGACAGAAATGAGCCTGGTGCAGCTGGTTCAACAGCCGACACGCCCAGGCGACACACCGTCGCTGATCGATCACATCGTGACCACCCAGACGGACACTCACGTGACAGCCAGCGTCATTCCAGCACATGTCAGCGACCACGACCCGACTGTTGCCGCCGTACCTCTCCCAAGGGTTAAACGGAAGCCGCGAGAGCTGACAACGCGCTACATGAGGCAAACCGACTTCAATCACCTCTGTCTGGACCTGTTGACGTCGGACTGGTCCGACATGTACAGTGCCGACAGCGTGGACGCCGCCTAATCCGCTTTTTGCAAACGCTGAACGCAGCTGTCGACGCTCACTGCCTTCTGAAACGCATCCGCTTCAGACATCGCGAGTGTCCCTGGCTCGCACTCAGCGAGGAGCTTCAGGTATTGCAGCAACAGAGAGACTCTGTTCGCAGAGAGTGGGATGCTCAGCATACCGCTGATTCACCGAAGCGGTATACTTTGCTCCGTAAGAAGTTCAGGGCCAGCCTGGCTAAGGCTCGGTCTGAGTTCTTCAGGTCCCGGAGATCTGCGAAGAACATGTGGAAAGATCTCAGATCATACGCCATCAGCTCTACCAAAACCAACAAAGCAGACACCAGCCTGGACGCAGCGTCGGCCGATCAGCTTAACGCCTACTACGCGGGCGTGGGCCGCCGTATCGCGGAGGGACTTCCCGCGCAGCCGGGCGACCCTGTGTCGCACCGGCCACCGATTGTTATCAACTGGTGGGTTCCTGGTGCGGCCGGCTACGCTGCCTGAACTCGGACTCGCTCTGCGCCGGATGTCGGACTCCTCAGCGGTGGGATGTGATGGTGTCTCGCTCCTGATCGTTCGGCGATCTTTTGCGGTGTTGACTCCTCAGCGGCGGGATGTGATGGTGTCTCGATCCTGATCGTTCGGCGATCTTTTGCAATGTTGTGCCTCACGTTCTTTATGTTGTGAATGTCTATTGTGGCAGGTGTAGTCCCTGCACACTGGAAACGTGCGATTGTTGTGCCGATCCACAAATCTGGGGATAGGACGCATCCGTGTAACTTCAGGTCTGTCAGTGTTCTGAACGTGATAGGAAAACTTGCTGAAAAAGTCGTCAGTTTAGAGCTGTTAGATTATTTGACTGCCAATCACATGATGTCGCCCACTCAGTACCGACCAGGACACTCGACAGAGGATGCCGTTGTCGACGTGGCCAGCACCATCTCAACAACCGAGACAGGGGGCACGTGACGTGCATCACGTCATTATGATGTGATCTCTCAAAGGCGTTTGCGTCGACCGTGGTGCCCTTCTCGCGAAGCTTGAGTGGTACGGTGTGTCGTCCCATTGATGTGATGACTATTTTAGAAGCCGAACACAGTCTGTGAAGGGTAGTAGCGTGCTGGAGCCGGTAGATATCGGAGTAGTCCAGGGCAGCATCCTCGGACCAATAGTGTGCAACGTGTTCACTAGTGATTTAAATTCTCATCTTTCTGACCCGTGTTCAGTGTTCCACTGAACGGCCAAGGGTCAGGTCGCGTCCCGCCCCGCTCCGCCCGCCCGGGTGACCCCAGTGACCTGTCACGGTGTTTGTGTGGCCGGCGGCCGGTACGAACGCGCGCAGCGCTACAGTGACGCAGTCCAGCGCTGAGTAATCCGCGGCGCAGCGGTGGGTGACTAGTGACACAGCCATGCCGGATCTAACTGCTGAGATGAAGACGGCGCTTCTGGCGATGCTGGGCGACGAGGAAATCCGGACAACGCTGCGAGGCCTGTTCGGTGTTGAAGAGCAGAGATCCATGAGTTAAAGGAGGAAGTTGCGGCTCAGAAGGTCGTAATAAGCCAGCAGGAGCGACTCGCGGATCTCGAACAGTACTCGCGGCGGAACTGTCTAAACTTCACAGGCGTGCCTGAGGCGAAAGACGAAAACACGGTGCAACTCGCTATGGACCTTGCCAAGATGGCGAATGTTAAGCTGGATCGTCCCGATATCGATCGTGTACACCGAATCGGAACCCCCAAGGCGGCCACTCCGGACCGGCCGAGGCCGCCCCCTCGCCAGCTCGTAGTAAGGGCCCTGATCGATGTGCATTAGCACGTTTGGCAGCACGTTTGGCAGCACCAATCACGGTCCAGTATTCTGCCTGCCTACCAATCACGACCCAGTATTCTGCCTAAGTCATGTAGGCAGAATGAAGTGACCACAAAGGTAGGCCATGCTCAGGCCGTGCTGACAAACGTGCTGACAAACGTGCTGACGCACATCGATCAGGGCCAAGGTACGTATCATACTTGAAACGAGAGACGGTCTGGTTCGGCCGCAGGGAGGTCCGCAAGGCTAAGCCACCGCGGGGTTCTACTCTCACCGAATGAACTACAAAGGACGTGTTGAGCGTGAATAATCGCACGGGAACAGATTACAGAGGCACGAAATGACGTTTAACGAGTACAAATTATGTAGACTAACTCAACAGACGGCAAAGGTGGTAGACATTTGGTCAACCGGATGCATTTTGCCTTCATAATGTAATACAGTAGGCAACATTTATAGTTGGATTTGTGTATGACGGTATGAAAGGAGTCATACACAAATCCATACCGGCATACACAAGTCCAATGTAGGCTTATGTTTTAAGGTATCCTGAATACTGGAAACCCACTGGAAATTTTTGCCGGTCTACGGACATTTTGACATCGTGAAATGTATTCACTTCATACATGCATCAATCAATTGCTCCGGAAAAGTATGATGTGTAGTAAAAGTTTAAAAATAAACACTGCATGTCATTAGAAGATTGTTCGGAGATTCCGAAACAATTCAGACTTATCCCAATATCTTCAAATTTGGCTGAGATACTGGCCGCCAAACTTAAGCGTTTTCCGATCGCCCAGATACCAAAAAGAAAATGTCGCAACCACGTCATACTTTGGGCACACACCAGGAGTTTTTGGACCGCTCAAAACCATCCGCATACATGGCTTCAAATGCTTCGAAGCGTTCTTAATCAAAATGTGTTGGTTTCAAGAGAATGCTTGACAACTCACAATTTGCCATTATGGCCACATCTGGGACGGAGTTTGTTTGTTTGTTGGGGCTTAGCCCTATTTGTAACAGGGGGGGGGGCGGATTCCCTCCCCCCCCCCCCCCCCCCCCCCTCATGTTTTTCGCAGATATCTCCAGAACGGCTGGGATCAGGCCCATTAAATTTTGGGACTTTTCATAGAATTGAATACCGCATTTGCAGTCAAAATTTTGAGTTCTTAACCTGAACAGAGGCGGTTCCAGGGCACAGTTTTGGGTGGGTTCGGAGGCGACATTTGCCGATAATACGGAAATGCGATCTTCACGGTTTCTTCCTAACTTCCTCAAGTATGAAGGAGTTACATCGGTTTACGGTGATTGCAACAAGTGCAAATTAGTTGATGTTATTGAAATATCATACAAATTGCATAGCAGAGGCGGTTTCAGGGGCTTGAAGAGGGGGGGGGGGGTTCCAGGAAATATACAATGCTTGGCGGGAAGCAAATAGAGCAATGTAAGGGACATGCATAGCTATCAAGATGTAAAAGATAGCTTCTGCTTCCATTATTTGCATAATTTATTACATATAGAGTTTCAGGGGCGTGTTCAGGCACATGAAAAGGGGCGTGACTGGCATGGTGATGACGGTATGCCAGCGATAACGGCGCAATAGACGTTTAGCTTATAATGATATATACACATGAGGCCAGAAAAGGGAATAGTCTTTTTTTGCAGAGGCGCGCTCAGGAATGGAAGAAAGGGGGTCATATTATTGCAAGGAAACTAAGAGGCCTGGGCGTACAATGACATAACATACTGCAGTTTTCGGATGAAACACGCACCATAGGCTACTTTACGAACGATTATAGGATAATAGGCGAGTCCAGGTAGGGTAAAAGGGGGGTAAGCAATGCTAATTGAAGTTGTAAGTGAAATAGTCACTGTTGACTAGTTATTATCATAATAGCGGATAATATACTTATCAAAAGGTCTTGCGCCGCACCAGTTTGGATCCTGGATACGCCTATGATGAAGTACAACATGCAAAAAGGAACTATCTACGATCAGTAACATATTTATAGTGCTGGGTAGCAACTTGTCTGCGGTTAATATTTTTTCCCAATTTGACCCCCTTTTTCACTAACCTGGTACCGCCTATGGCAAAAAAAATATGATTTATATTTGTTTTTTTCTAATGTCACAATCACAGACCATTTCATTTATCAAAAAAAAACACCAAAAAATGGTTTTATTACGCATTTACTTCACCCCCATATTGAGTGACCTGCACACGCCTATGATTTTTGAATTTTCAAACGCCACCGTTATATATCAATTTTCAATTCAATCTCTATCGATTCCTATTAGTTGTGTTAAAATCGGTCGATAAACATGAAAGCTATATTGGATCAAAAATACCACTAAAATTTGTCGTTTTTGCCCCCCCCCCCCCCCCTGTTGCCCCCCTATCCAAAATTTAGATTTGTATTTATTATTTAAAAATGTAGATCGCGTTGAGGGGAACCAAACACCGTTTCATTTTTACAATGTGAAAATCCTGTCCTTTAATTAAGTGAAAATCGGACGGGTAGATCTCGAGATCTCCGGGGGAGGCGGAATCCGCCCCCCCCCCCCCCTGTTACAAATAGGGGTAGCCAGGAGCCAGTTACAAATAGGGTTAAGGGCGCAACGACTGCATGGTCAATTTGCGCCCATTGGGACGGAGTTATGACATGGTGCGTCCGCCCGGTCGCGCATGGTCGGGGTCGCGACCTCCAGCCCCGGAGCGGCGGGCAGCCAATGAGCGGTCACCCGTCTAGCCACGCGCAGGGTCGGGGTTGCGACCTCCAGCCCCGGGGCGGCGGGCAGCCAATGAGCGGTCACCCGTCTAGCCACGCGCATGGTCGGGGTCGCGACCTCCAGCCCCGGAGCGGCGGGTAGCCAATGAGCGGTCACCCGTCTAGCCACGCGCAGGGTCGGGGTTGCGACCTCCAGCCCCGGAGCGGCGGGCAGCCAATGAGCGGTCACCCGTCTAGCCACGCGCATGGTCGGGGTCGCGACCTCCAGCCCCGGGGCGGCGGGCAGCCAATGAGCGGTCACCCGTCTAGCCACGCGCATGGTCGGGGTCGCGACCTCCAGCCCCGGGGCGGCGGGCAGCCAATGAGCGGTCACCCGTCTAGCCACGCGCATGGTCGGGGTCGCGACCTCCAGCCCCGGGGCGGCGGGCAGCCAATGAGCGGTCACCCGTCTAGCCACGCGCATGGGCGGTGGTGCGCACGGTACGGAGAAGGCAGAAGTGTGAGTATTGGGTGATAATCATGGCATGAAAATGACGATCAGTACTACCACCCCAGACCCTTATGAGGTCAACTTTGGGGATTATGGGTGACGTGTAGTTTTGTATACAATTCGTTTTTAAGATTATAGATAAAACCAGGATTTTCACATTGTTTTTGGCTTGTGGAGACGCTTCGATTGGTGCAAAATACGAAATTAACCTGACCATCACCTCGACTCAGGTCATGTCTATTTCGAATGAGTAGTTCACGTTGTACACCATTCGCCACGTCTCGAAGACACCAACACAGTGGTGAAAACCACATCACTTTATCATGCTTTTGAATCAGATTATCTCGATATAACCGGTTATCTCGATATAACCGGGTGACCGTTTTGGAATGTGTCAAGCTCAATGACCTCTTCTGACCTAATGTCTGACAGCTGTGGTCTAACCTGTCATCTTTGGGGCACAAAATTCAGTTATCTTTCAAATTATGTTAACCTACACCTCGTCGATACGCTGCGTGGTTTTCGAGAGCTTAAGGAAGGGGCGAGTACACTCTCCTCCCTCGTTGATTTATTGGGAGGGGGAACTCCGTCGGTACACGTGTCGCTTATTTTTTCAACCTTTTCATTCAAACTGGTGGAATCACCCGACTGATACCTGAGGTAGTTGAAGACGAACTAATCGTTGGGTCGTTTGGTTCATCTTTGATCTTCTTTAATATTTTGAAACCAGGTTTCAAGTGCGGTGAGTCATCTGGAAGAAGTAACAGCAATCAACGTCAACAATAACAGAAAACAAAATAATATATCCTCTAGTAACATCTATTCTCGCTGGGTCCAGTAATGTACACAGACACGGTAATTAAGTGACAAAAACATCAAAACAAGAGTCGCGGATGGCTGGACAAGACAGGAGGCATAATTTACCAATAACCCAAAACAACCTTTTATTGTATTTGACTATTAATCAGATGAAAAGGCTCATTCTAAGTTAAAGGGAATATAACACCTTGGGAAAAGTACGTGGAATGATGGAAGTGTCCTGCTTACGGTTCTGGCATTCATTTTTGCGAGAAAAAAACAAATACAAAATTGTCATAATTTGCAAAAATATTCATATTTGTACATGTGACGTCACAAGAATCTGGCGTCACCAAAATGAGTAGACATCATACCAGCAAAGGTCTATCCTTCAATCAGAATATGCAAACAAAACTAACAACAAGTAACAGCCTCGTTCGCTGGGCAATTTGTGATAATTTGAAGAAGAAAAAAATATTCATATTTTTACATGCGTGAAATGTGAATGTTTGCACTATGGCGTTGCATGAGTGGAGTTGGAGTGGCATTGCGTGAACCTGAAGTCACACCCATAAATGTGCATGTGCATAAATATATGTGCTATACCAATAAATGTGTTTGTGTGTAAATAAATGTGTGGAAGTGCTTCTAGTGCAGCGAAAGAATGTTTTTGTTTGTTTTTGCGAATTGCAGTTACAGGTACAAACCACCCATCCAAAGATGCGCCTTTTCAAGACGAGTGTCGGCTCGGCAAGAATTAGAAATCAAATCGAACGGTTTGATGATAAATGGGGTGCCATCAGCGAAGTCCTCACGACAGCATACAGTAGGTAGCTCGCACGGCATCTATGAAGAAGATCCCGGACCACCCGCACCGGAGTCCCCCTGGGCCAGGCGCCTGCGCTTGGGCGCTGCTTGCCGTACCCGTATGCGGCTTACACCACTCGTGGCTTCAGAATAACATACACATACACACACACGCACACGCACACGCACACGCACACGCACACGCACACGCACACGCACACGCACACACACACACACACACACACACTCACACTCACATATGCGATGTTTCATGTTATGATGTCACGCGATGATGCAGCGACGCGATGTTCTCCCGTTGGACAATTAGGTCTATGGTAGTACAGATGCGAATGAGTCGGTGTATGACAGACAGTTACCATAGGTATAGGTGAGACATACAATACGGTCCTTGTGCGCTGTGAGGAATGTGAATATTGGTCGTGTCTCAATAAATGGAAAAGAAGAAGAATAGGATAGGCCCCCGCCCTTTCCCTGCCCGGGCTAACCCGGGACCGGCCCTCAGCATGAGCTGCGGGGCCGGTCGGCCGGCCGGGCGTGCGGGGCGCCAGCGCCCCGCCGGTCGACGGCTCGCACGCCCGGCCGGTGGCTTGGGGGCGCCGCTTCGCGAACGGGAGCCGCTGCAAAACGCGAGGCGGCGCGGGCGGGGGTCGCCCATGATCGCTCATGATTACTTATAGGATGTACTGTATGCTGAACTGTACTCTACTGTATGTTTTTCAAGGTATTTTTTGGTGACAAATATACTTTTTTGAGAAAAAAAGAAGAAAAAAAGACGAGTGTCGACAATATTTTCAATTGGAAATCCAATGAAAATTTACAAAGTTATGGTCAATAATGTGTATAGCTCATCAACTTAAAGGGAATAGTGAACCTTTAACATTAGTTTATAACTGAGATAGCCAGATTGTCGGGAGTACTGAAAAATCTCCAAATCTGATTTTGTGTCCTTCCAAAACGACCTAGTTGCTGAGTTTCAACGCAAAAACCGTTGGGTATATTTGGTTATATTTTAAAGGTACAAATCTTGTGACGTTTCGCATACGTCATTAGTATTCCTGCCGCATTTCGTTTTTGCTATTTGAACCGACCGCCACCGAAACGCATCATGTGTTCATAAGCTATACATATTATTGGCCGTAACTTTGTCAATTTTCATTGGATTTCAAATTGAAAATAATGCAGACACTCCTCTTGAAAATGCACATCTTTTGATCGGTGGGTCGTACCTGTAACGGCAATGTCCGCTGCAGTAGAAGCACATCCAGCATGTATGCCCCTATTATACACGTGGCCTCAGGTTTTGAGTAAATAACTTGGTTAATTTTGAACCGATTTCCAATTGAAAATTACCAAAAGATGCTTCGTGAAAATACGCATGTTTTGATGGGTGGCTGGTCGCGGTACCTGCAATATATCGATTAAATTGTGCCAATGTTTGTTCTTGCATTACGCTGTCTTGCGCCAAGTTTGTGATGAGCTATACATATTATTGGCCATAACTTTGTCAATTTTCATTGGATTTCCAATTGAAAATAATACCGAAACTCGTCTTGAAAAGGCTCATTCGATGTGTGGCTCGTACCGGTAGCTGCAATATTCTTCGCAATAGAAGCACATGTACCTGTAACTGCGATACATTAGGGATACATTCTGCACGTGGTTACATTTTTAAGTAATTACCTCTGTCAATTGTGAACCGATTTCCAATTGAAAATTACCAATAGATGCTTCGTGATAAGACGCATTTGTTGATTGGTGGCTGGTCTGCGTTTATGCAATATATCGAATAAATTTTGACAAAGTCAGTTTTTTGTTTACGATGAATTGACGCTTAGCTCGAAATATTATTGGCTATAACTTTGTCAATTTTCATTGGATTTCCAATTGAAAATAATGTCGACACTCGTCTTGAAAAGGCACACCTTTTGACGGGTGGCTTGTACCGGTAGCTGCAATATTAACTGCACATCCACACATTTATTTACATCCACCACACACACCGATGAACACACATTTAAACGCATTTGTGGGTAGGTATATCACATTTATTTATGCACATGAACATTATGGGTATGTGTTCACGCAACGCCACTCCAACTCTACTCATACAAGGCCATAGTGTACACATTCACACATTTTAAATCGCGACCAATATACTCGCGAGTCGTCGCGACCCAGCGAACGAGAGTGTTAGTGTTGCTTACATATTCTGATTCAATGATAGACTTTTGCCGGTATGACGTTATAACTCGTTTTGGTGACGCAATATTATTGTGACGTCATATGTATTAATTAAATATTTTTCTTCAAATTATGACAAATTGGTACTTTTCGCAAAAACTAATGCCAGAACCGTAATCAGGACACCCTTTTCCATCATTCCACATACTTTTCCCAAGGTACACTATTCCCTTTAACTCTCGCCAGTGCAGAGGGGATTAATGTACCCCCCCCTCGGTTTTTCGGGAATAACTCGCGTAAATATCAACCGATTGCCATGAAACTTGCAGTACCCTACTTGTGAACAATGACACATATTCTGATTTTTTTAAGTTGTAGGTCACATGATCCGTGACCTTTGACCTGTTTTGCAAGGTCATTTCAGGCGCAACTGGCGTCCCGTAGTATTGATCCTTGTAACTTATGCAGTTTCATAGTATGTTGTTCAGGAACATATGCACAGGTGTTTCCAGGTGACAGTTGTGGTTTCCATTGATATCGTGACCTCTACTGACCTTTTCAGAGGTCAACCGAGGTCACTGACCTCCGATGATCTCATATTATTGTTTTGGCTTCTGGCAGTTTCTAGGACATTTGGTGACGCTGATTTAAAATATGGTATCCATTTTACATAATTATATGTTCCACTGGGGGCATGCGCCCGAACAGGTCAACCGAGGTCACACCTCAAATGACCTGACATGACCTGACATGACCTTTTTGGAAATTGCCAGTTTCTAGGACATTTTGTGACGCTGATTTCAAATTTGGCACCCATCTAGCATAATTATATGCTCCTTCGCGATTCTAGCTCGATTAAATTCAATTGATACGCATTTACAATTTCGTTGAATTTTGGGTCATTGACATGACCTCAGAGGTCACCTAATGATCTTGGACCTTAAAATCGGGTAGCAATGGCTTCCTCTCGTGACAAGCAACACGCTCGTTTTTGAATCGAAGCTCTAGCCCAATGAGGGGCGAAACGCTAGGGGGGTGTACCCCCGCCCCCTGCACGGTGACGCACTGATCGGACGCTGTACGGGCGAGGGTTAAAGGGAATAGTGCACCTTGGGAAAAGTATGTGGAATGATGGAAAAGAGTGTCCTGGTTACGGTTCTGGCATTCGTTTTTGCGAAAGAAAGAAAAAAGTACCAATTTGTCATAATTTGAAAAATATTGATATTACTGGGTGTGACGTCACAACAATCTTGCGTCACAAAAATGAGTTGTGACGTCATACCGGCAAAAGTCTATCCTTAAATCAGATTATGTAAATATCACTACTACAAGTAACAACCTCGTTCGCTGGGCAATTTGTGATAATTTGAAGAACAAAATATTAATATTTTTACATGCGTGAAATGTGAATGTTTGTACTAGCGTTGCATGAGTGAAGTTGGAGTGGCGTTGCGTGAACCTGAAGACACCCATGAATGTGCATGTGCATAAATATATTTGCTATACCTATAAATGTGTTTGTGTAAATAAATGTGTTGATGTGCTTCTACTGCGGCGAACATTGCAGCTACCAGTACGAATCACCCATCAAAAGATGCGACTTTTCAAGACGAGTGTCGGCATTATTTTCAATTGGAAATCCAATGGAAATTGACAAAGTTATGGCCAATAATATTTCTAGCTCATCATGAACTTATCGCAAGGCACCGTCATCCCAAAACAAACATTGTCAAAATTAAATCGATAGACAACACTAACGCAGACAAAAAAAAATGTTTTTCCCTCTAATGTCCACATTTTCCGCCAATATGCGTGCGTTTTCGAATTACCCCCAAGGGGGAGGGGTAACGGGCGGATATCTCAGCTACCATTGCAGCTAGAGACCCGATTTTTGGTATACACATTGTCAGAGTCACTAGTAACACCACACAGCCATCCGGCATGGTCCAAAACGGATCGA
Organism: Chirona hameri; assembly: GCA_036785665.1. Lineage (NCBI taxonomy): Eukaryota > Metazoa > Arthropoda > Thecostraca > Balanomorpha > Balanidae > Chirona > Chirona hameri. The sequence continues at coordinate 50,991 of JAXIVJ010003003.1, forward strand.
AAGGTGAAGACCCCGCCCAAATCAGTCCCATAGGTTCGGAGCATGACGTCGGCAACGATTTTTGGCTGTTTTGGTCCAATTTGGCACACTTCGATTGAACCAAAGTGGATAAAACTCAAAACAACGTTTAGACCAAGCCGGATCGAATGGCGAAGACTCCGTTCAAATCGGTCCCATAGGCTCGGAGCATGACGTCGTCTGCAACAATTTTTGACGGTTTCAGTCCAATTTGGTCCACTTAGATTAGACCAAAGTGGATAAAACTCAAAATGGAACTGTGTTTTACCACACCGGATCGAATGGTGAAGACCCCATCCAAATCAGTCCCATAGGTTCGCAGATATTCGCCTATTACCCCTCCCCCTTGGGGGTAATTCGAAAACACGCACCTATATCGACGGAAAATATGGAAATTTTAGGAAAAACGCACCTTTTATTATTTTTTGCGTTGTAAGGCAATATATTGAAAAGTTTTTTGCAAAGTCAAAAGTTGAAATCAGGTGTACCCGGGGTCATACGAGGTCAACGAAAAAAAGGTCACGAGTTCACGGTTTCAAGGTCATTCAAGGTCACGAGAAAAAAAAGCCCAGAAATAGAATCTCTGTTTCATTGCGAATTCAGTGATATAATTATTTTTGATATTTACTTAATGCATTATTTTGGCCTTCAAGCATACCTCTGCAGCGTGACCTTGCCAAAATGCCAGAGGCTATAACTCCAAAACATGAGGTCAGATCGAGCTAATATTGCCACAACTGAATTCAGGACTCGAGATAACCCTATAGACCAATTTTGAACAAAAAGTGAGAGATGAGGGTTATTTCGACTTGCCGAAATGTCGTGGAATGCCCCAAGAATCTAAAAACTGTTTACGATTTCTACGCACCACTACAGTCTACATATATGGATCATGGAAGCGTTTGTTCCAGTTAACTGCATCTGACCAACCGTCAGCTGACGCTATTACAACAATTTGATGAGGCGGCAAAGCACTTATACATTGTGGTTCCTGTTAACTACATAAAACGAATCTAGCGCATCTGGCACACTTGAGTTGTTGCCACAACAAAAAACTCGGTCGGAATCAAAATCCCTTCGGAATTAATCTTATCTCTTCGGAATTAATCTCTACTTTTATCCAATTATTGGGCTTAAATCTGGCATAATAAGACATGAAATGTTTTCTGATATTACAAATTTCGACAGAAAGCTTAAAGGGAATGTTTCACCTTTGTATTGGTTTTGAACTGAGATTGCCATTATCTTTGGCCGTTATTGAAGTCTGAATTGCAAAATGACAAGATGGATATTAATTGACATGCATAATACCTAAGTACTGCTGTGGATATGATGCTGTAAATAAACAGACTGTGACTTGTATTTCAATTTTGAGCTCAGCTGCGAGCAAACACCTGCAAAGTGTGGAGTGAAGTTTCACAGAGAGAAAGATAGAGAGGGACACTTCAGGCTGCATATATTTTAGTATTCATCTAGGTAATCAGCCATTGAATCAATACTACCTGAGCCATGAAATTGAAATGGTTAACTACCTAGGCTGGAAGGAAAGAAAGCTATGATGCTCCGCATTTCAATACTGATACAACACTCTCTGGCTTCTCTCTTGGACCAAGATCAAACAAACAATAAAATAAAATTGACAGTAACCTGGCAGGGCACCTGTGCCATAACCAACTGAAATTAAGTCTATAAGCATTACATCCCTCCCAGATACATTTTTCATTACGGCAACAGACACGCCACATTGCATATTGTTTCGAATCAGTTGCGCATCATGTGTCTCTATAAAATCATTCCGCAGCAAAATTCCTCCGAAGGATGAGAAAATCCATCCAACGCCACCCAAATGCCACCCAAATGCGACACAACTCTTCAATATTATGCTCTTTACGAGTCGTAGCAAAATAAATACCACTCCAGGAAATTTGTCATCGTTTTCCGAGCCTATACAGTAGTTTTCAGCACAAACATTGTCTAGTTGCTTAAATTATTGCCTTCAGAATGTCGTGCAATGACGGCCGATTTCAAGCGAATCTGAGTGCAACACCTTACAAAGTCGTGGTTTTCCAATTACTACAGGAATAAGTTTGGGTCAGAGTTTGATGAATACGTAGGAATGGTTCATTATCTCATCTATAGCGTTCGCAGTACTTCGAATTCACGAGAATATTGGACTGTTTTTTGCATCGCCGAGCACCTCTCCAAGGGTGGCTTCAACGCAAACATTTGGGTGGGCTGCACATCCTACTGAAACCTTTTTAAATTATCTCCTAAACCGAATTATTTTCACTAAATGTTCGCTGTTCGCTGATCTTTTCTGAATAAGTCATAATTTTGTTTGAACAGAAAACTGGTATTTTGAAGAAGTTATTCATTGTTTTATGCAGCCATGCGAGAAGGATGATAATTGAGATGCGACAAAAAGTGGACTATTCTATTTACCGCAAGGCAAAATTCGGTCTCCGGTATTATCGTACCGTTCGGAGTTGCGTGGCTGAGCCTTGGTCTTTCAACTTGTTGACATCTGACTTGGTTGGTTGATGTTTGATGATATGGTATTTGGTGAAGTTTTAGGTTGATTTCACCCAGGTATGTCAGCTTGACCTAGGGTAGTTCTAAGAGATACCACCAAAACCGGCTGTTAGTTTAGATAATCTGAATGCTTTCTTGAACAATTTGATTTGGAACTGAGAATTATTTTAGCATAGTTTTATGTGCAGCCTGTAGGTTGAGGTTCAACGTGTTTCCTATTGCGCACCATAGTGACCAAGTCACCATGTGACAATTAATCATGTTTCTCATAGGCATTGGCGGATCCAGAACGGTGACTTTTTTTCGGGGGGCAAATTCCAAAAAGTCTCACAATTCTGAAAACTCATCGGACTTCGCCCGCAAGCGCGACAGTTGCCAACAATCAGGTTATACCTAACTGGTGTGAAATATTTTTCAAAACAATGGATGAAGATTAGCAAGTTGGGTAGTTATTTTCCCGCATTGAATATTATGTGGTCAAAATTCCAATTCTCTTTGAAAATCATAATTTTCCATGCTGGATTTTCTCATACTTCAAAAGTAATTATTTAATCTGCACACCTAGCCAAAAAGTAAGTGTTCAATACTGAAGTGCCATCTACATGCGGATACTGAAAACAATTGCAACAAGAGGCACTTCTTGGAATACCTTACATACGTGCAATGGTTCCCGCTGATCATTAGCATTTTCCGAAACAGAGGTAATATGTCTAAAACATTACACAACTTTTGTTTTGCTCCGTTGTCTGTGGCCAGAGTAATTCAGAGCCAAACTTCATGCAACGTTGCAAGGAAAATGACTGGTGATATCGATAAATATTTGTGTAAAAATAAAGTCTGTGGCAAGCTGATCAAGAAACATGTACTGTTTTGCACGAGTGTTTAAGGTTTGCCCCGTAAAACGCTGCGAAAGTTGGTCTGAAAAAACTTTGCCATGCAATATGTTGCAAATGGTTGCATATTTTGATGACAAACTTTGTCATGCAGAAAGCTCCGGTACTGAACTCCGTAATATTGTAATTTCATAGACGTCGGGCGAAAACAGAACTGCTGAGAGCCCAGGAAAGCCTTCCATAGGAAGGCCGCGGAAACGCACCCTTAACCCTATTTGTAACAGGCTCCTGGCTACCCCTATTTGTAACAGGGGGGGGGGCGGAGGCGTGTGCAACGTGTCAAAAATCATAGGCGTGTGCAGGTCACTCAATATGGGGTGAAGTAAATCCGTAATAAAACCATTTTTGATGTTTTTTAAATGAAATCGTGTGTTATTGTGAAATAGAGAAGAAAAAAAACGTTATAAAGCATATTTTTTGCCATAGGCGGTACCAGGTTAGTGAAAAGGAAGGTAAAATAGGAACAAATATTAACCGCATGCAATTTGCTACCCAGCACTATAAATACGTTACTGATTGTAGATAGTTCCTTTTAGCATGTTGTACTTCATCATAGGCGTATCCAGGATCAAAACTGGGGAGGCGCAAGACCTTTTGATAGGTATATTATCCGCTATTATGATACCAACTAGTCAATAGTGACTATTTCACTTACAACTTCAATTAACATTGCTTGCCCCCCCCCCCCCTTTTTACCCTTCCTGGACTGGCCTATTATCTTATAATCGTTCGTAGATTACCCTGTGGTGTATGTTCCATCCGAAAACTGCAGTATGTTATGTCATTGTAGGCCCATGCATCTTAGTTTCCTTGCAATAATATGACTCCCTTTCTTCCATTCCTGAGCGCGCATCTGCAAAAAAAAATGACGTCATTCCCTCTCCTGTCCTCAAATGTGCATATATCATTATAAAATAACCGTCTATTGCGCCGTAATCGCTGGAATATCTTCATCACCATGCCAGTCACCCCCCCCCCCCCCCCCCCCTTGCATGCGCCTGAACACGCCCCTGCAACTCTATATGTAATAAATTATGCAAATAATGGAAGGAGAATCTATCTTTTACACCTTGATAGCTATAAATGCCCCTTACATCGCTCTATTGGCTTCCCGCCAAGCATTGAATACTTCCTAGAAACCTCCCCTTTTCAAGCCCCTGAAACCGCCTCTGCCATGACATTTTTTAATGATATTTCATTAACATCAACTAATTTACTTGCTTCAATCACCGTAAACCGATGTAACTCCTTCACACTTGAGGCAGTTAGGAAGAAACCGTGAAGATCCCATTCCGTATTATCGCCAAATGTCGCCGCTGAATCCTCCCAAAAACGTGCCCTGGAACCGCCTCTGTTCATGTTAAGAACTCAAAATTTTGACACCGAATGTGAATATTGATCTTGGGAAAAGTCTCATAACTTCATGGACCTGCTCCCAGCCGTTCTGGAGATATTTGCGAAAAACATGAGGGGGCAGGAAACCGCCCCCCCCCCCCCCGTTACAAATAGGGTTAACCCTCGCCCTACCGGAGCTTTTTTCACCTTCGCCCTACGGGCGGCCTGACAGCCCCCCCCCCCGTTAACTTCCAAACCAAGCAACTTAGAACAATGCGGTGAGTACCAGCATATTGCTTGTCATGAGAAGAATCTAACAGTATGCGATTTTTGGGTTTCAGGTCAACGGATGACCTTCCAGGTCAAGTGAATGACCTCGGATTTATCACGTCCAGAACAGCGATTTTGCTCTTCAGAAAACCTCAAATTTAGAAATATAAAAAATTCTTTTTAAAAATGACGTCATCAGTTTCTTACACTTAGGGAGCAATCACTCAGTCAGAAATGAAGATAATGCTTTGAAATTTGGTATGAGTATTGCCCATACTCAGTTCTCTCACATATATTCCGCTTGTTCTAATATCTTTCAAAATTTTGATTTTCAGGAGATTTTTCACACACAAACTGTTTTTTATTTCAGGGGTCAAAAACCCAAAATTTTGCAAATCTGAGATTGCCATTTTAAAGAGAATGCCATTTTGTATCTTTGGTGAATTGCGTTTGCAATTTGCTTTAAAACTCTATTTTTTACGATTTTTCCAATATTTCTATTTTTACCAACATGACGTCATGAAAACGTCATTATTTCCCCAATTTCTCAACCAATTTCAAAGAAATTTGTACGCCCTACGTATAATTGCTGTAAACTCAGCTACCGAAAATTTCAGCAGGATACACCGCATGTGTAAAACGTTATTCAAGAAAAACCTCAGGGGGGCTGTCAGGCCCCCCCCCCCCCCCCGTAGGGCGAGGGTTAACACGCGCCCTGGAGGGGGGGCGAAATCCGCCCACCCCTCCGGTTTTTCGAGGATAGCGCAAAAACGGCGGCGCGCAGCGCCGCCGTTCTTTGTACCTGTTTAGAAATGAACTTCCCGCATTATGTAAAATTCTTGGCCTCAGGTCATCTCACCAGACCAGGTCACGTGATGAACTCAACTCCAAAATGTTTGTAGTAGTACCACAGCCACAGTTTTACGCCGATCGGTTTCAATCTTTCAGGACTTCATAAGGTCATAGATACCAACAATTTGTTTATCTCGGATTTCTAATATCGGTGACCTAAGGTCAGGTCAATTTTGTGACCGCCAACACGGTTGTATCAATAACTATCGACATAATGAAGATAGAGAAGAGAAAACGGTACCAATATGTTTGTCTCGTCGAGACACGTCTCCCAATATGCAACATGACCAACTTGGGTCACCACTTGACCTTGACCTGAGGTCAAATTTATCAGTTGACCTAACCCGGTCACTATGAATATGATTCGAAGCGCCTTGACAAGACACACGCGATGGCGTACACATTATTGCTTTATCTTTATTAGGTAAAAGGTTATTTGGGGAAAACAGTTTTGAAAACAAAATCACCTTTTTGACATTCGATGACCTCTGGAGCCTAAACTATTGACCTGAGCTCAAATCTGAGGACACCTATGTCAATTGCATTTTTCAATGACTTTCGATTGCTTTTTTCCGTTTTCTGCTAACTATCATAGTTCCCGAGATATTTGGGAGTGTTCGAACCGAAGTCTTGAAAACTTGAAAATCTGACCCTTGATGACCTCTGGTGACCTCAATATTGACCTGAAAAAAAAATTAACGAAATACTTTCGAAAGAGCTTGTCTCGAGATATCTAACGTCGTTTCCCGCTTGTCGCTACGTTGCGCGGTTTTCGAGATCATAGGGGGGGGGCGAAATCCGCCCCCCCCCCCTCCAGGGCGTGTAATTATCAGAGGCCCTCCAGGGCGCGTGTTAAAGGAATTTTTTGTTCACCTTCGGAATTTTTTTCAGAACACGATTTTATTATATTTTGTAATACAGTTTCTTTTTTTTCTTTTTAAAAATGGTCCTACATCGCGCCAATTCAGGACAGAAGGTTGTAAATTATTGATTGTATGGTGTGCGTTATTGGTCTGCGCATGCTCCGTGGCAGTGCTGGCACTTTCAGACGGTACGGTACATCATATATGCGCCGTATTCCTTCGCCAAAAAGTCAAATATCTTCGGCTGGAGAGTCTTTTCAGCCAAGAAAAGTTCCAGATAAGGATTTCTCAACACGGGCTACAAAACTGCTATTTCAGTTCAAAACCCCATGTTGAAGGTGAACTATTTCCTTTAAAGGGGATGTTTCACCTTTCTGGAAGTTGTCAAATATACGCCGGTTGTAGTGAAAAATATGAAGTAAGTGCTGCTGAAAACGATGGTGATATTTGTTTTCTCGAAAATTTCACTTAACTTGTAAAAATTAAGTTTGTAATATTTGGTTTGATGACTATCATATTGAGCTATAGACCGCCGCTGAGTGGCTGACAGAGGGATTGGCTGAAAAGGTGGCTGTCAGCCAATCAGCAGCTGCACCAGCCTGGAGTCATTTTGCAAATGGTAACTTAAATTGCTTAAAAACGGTTAAGTTTTGGGGAAAATGACATTAGTAATTTAACCCCCGCCCTACAGCCCCCCCCCCCCCTTGAGGTTTGTATTGAATAACTTTTGTTTACACATGCGGTGCATCTCTTGCTAAAAAAAAAATCGGTAGCTGAGTTTACAACAATTATACGTATGCTGAAAAAAAAATTGTAATTGGTTAAGTAGTTTGGAAATAATCATGTTTTGATGACGTCATGTTGGTAAAAAGAAGATTTTTTTTTTTGCAAAAATTGTAGAAAAAAGAGTTTTTAAAGCAAATTGCAAACGCAATTCACCAAAGATACAAAACGGCATTCTCTTTAAAATGGCAATCTCGGATTTTCACAATTTTGGGTTTTTGACCCCAATTTTTTTTTTAAATGGGGGAAAATCCCCACAAAATCAAAATTTTAAAATATATTAGAAAAACCGGAACATATGTGACATAACTGAGTATAGACAATACCCATACCAAATTTCAAAGCAATATCTTCATTTTTGACTGAGTGATGGCTCCCTAAGTGTAAGAAACTACTGACGTCATTTTCAAAAAATAACTTTTTAATACTTTTTTGACAAGATACGAACAAATAATTACCTTTTCTGTATTTCTGAGCCAAAACTGGTCTAGGAACATGCCTTTTTATTTACATTTATCAATTTCTAATTTGAGGTTTTCTGAAGAGCAAAACCACTGTTCTGGACGTGGTAAATCTGAGGTCATTCACTTGACCTGGAAGGTCACCCGTTGACCTGAAACCTAAAAATCGCATACTGTTAGATTACTCTCATGACAGGCAACATGCTGGTTCTTACCACATTGCTCTAGGTTGCTTGGTTTGGAAGTTAACAGGGGGCCTGTCAGCCCCCCCCCCCCCCCCGTAGGGCGAAGGTGAAAAAAGCTCCCGTAGGGCGAGGGTTAAACATTTCAATAACGGCCCAAGATAATGGCTATCTCAGCTTAAAACTAATACAAAGGTGAAATATTCCCTTTAACCCTATTTTTAACAGGCTCCTGGCTACCGCTATTTGTAACAGGGGGGGGGGCGGATTCCTCCGCCGCCCCCTCCCCCCCCCCCCCCCCCCCCCCCCCCCCGAGATCTCGAGATCTACCCGTCCGATTTTCGAAAATGAAACGGTGTTTGGTTCCCCTCAACACGATCTACATTTCTAAATAATAATATAAAAAAAAAAATTTGGATAGGGGGCAACAGGGGGGCAAAAACTACAAATTTTAGTGGTATTTTTGATCCAACATAGCTTTTATGTTTATCGACCGATTGTGACACAACTAATAGGAATCGATAGAGATTGAATTGGAAATCGATATATGACGGTGACGTTTGAAAATTAAAAAACAATAAGCGTGTGCAGGTCACTCAATATGGGGGTGAAGTAAATGCGTAATAAAACCATTTTTGTATGCTGTTCTTTTTAAATAAATGAAATGGTATGTGATTATGACATTAGACAAAACAGTAATAAATCATATTTTTTGCCATAGGCGGTACCAGGTTAGTGAAAAAGGAGGTCAAATTGGAAAACAAAAATATTAACCGCAGACAAGTTGCTACCCAGCACTATAAATATGTTACTGATTGTAGATAGTTCCTTTTTGCATGTTGTACTTCATCATAGGCGTATCCAGGATCCAAACTGGGGCGGCGCAAGACCTTTTGATAAGTATATTATCCGCTATTATGATACTAACTAGTCAACAGTGAAAATTTCACTTACAACTTCAATTAACATTGCTTACCCCCCTTTTTACCCTACCTGGACTAGCCTATTATCTTATAATCGTTCGTAGAGTAGCCTGTAGTGTGTGTTTCATCCGAAAACTGCAGTATGTTATGTCATTGTACACGCATGCCTCTTAGTTTCCTTGCAATAATATGACCCCCTTTCTTCCATTCCTGAGCGCGCCTCTGCAAAAAAATGACTTTATTCCCTTTTCTGGCCTCATATGTGCATATATCATTATAAGCTAAACGTCTATTGCGCCGTTATCGCTGGCATATCGCCATCACCATGCCAGTCACCCCCCCCCCCCCTTTTTCATGTGCCTGAACACGCCCCTGAAACTCTATATGTAATAAATTATGCAAATAATGGAAGCAGAAGCTATCTTTTACATCTTGATAGCTATAAATGCCCCTTACATCGCTCTATTGGCTTCCCGCCAAGCATTGAATACTTCCTGGAACCCCCTCCCCCCTCTTTCAAGCCCCTGAAACCGCCTCTGCCATGCAATTTTTATGATATGTCATTAACATCAACTAATTTTCACTTGTTGCAATCACCGTAAACCGATGTAACTCCTTTATACTTGAGGCAGTTAGGAAGAAACCGTGAAGATCGCATTTCCGTATTATCGCCAAATGTCGCCTCCGAACCCACCCAAAACTGTGCCCTGGAACCGCCTCTTTTCAGGTTAAAAACTCAAAATTTTGACTCGAAATGCGGTATTCAATTCTATGAAAAGTCCCCAAATTGCATGGGCCTGCTCCCAGTCGTTCTGGAGATATCTGCGAAAAACATGAGGGGGGCGGAATCCCCCCCCCCCCCCCCCCTGTTACAAATAGGGTTAAAGGGAATAGTGCACCTTTAACATTAGTTTTTAACTGAGATTGCCAGATTGTCGGGAGTACCGAGAAATCACCAAATCTGGAATTTCCCTTCCAAAGCGACCTAGTTGCTGAGTTTCAACGCAAAAACCGTTGGGTTTATTGGGTTTTATTTGAAAGGGAGTGTGCCTACTGTTTTGGAATGTCAAAAATATTTTTCGTACGGTAAGTAGCTATTGGTTTGATTGTTGGATAGGATGAAATTAACATCTGGAGACCCTTTAGTTGAATTTTAACTTACATTGTGTTTTGCTGATGTTTTGTTTCGATATCTATCAAACAATCGTCACTATAGTGATGTTATGTAAAACGGCGCACATAAGACAATACAATTAGTCAAATCATGCAATATAGAGACAAGTTTTGCACAGCATGTTCTTGCCATTGTGAACTTTATTATGTGCAAGTTCCGTACCTCTAAATTGATATCTTCGTCGAAAAATGGCCATCGGCCATCATCGAAACGGCCATCATCGAAAAGCATGATGGCAGTCCATGTTTGATTCGGCTGCTGCTATCAGCGCGCACGAGCTGTTTTGTCGAATTGCTATTGGCCGGCGCTAACAATATGCTAGAAGTTTAATCAATAGTTGCAGCGCTTCTAGTAGCGGAAGCCCTCTGGAGTCTACCCGATAACTTTTTGCTCCCAGCAAGTTCCTGGAGTCTTTGGAATATCTCAGCAACTATGGTGAATCTGGAGAAATGAACTCATGGGTCAATTCAGAAAATGATGTTCTATAGACCAGTGTCAATAACCCCAAATAAGCGATGTGAGTAGGCACACTCCCTTTAAAGGGACAAATCTCGTGACGTTTCGCATACGTCATTAATGTGATTTATACCGCACTTCGTGTTCGCTATTTGAAGATTTGAACCGACCGCCACCGTAACACATGTGTTTGGCAACAAAATTGCAAGGGAGGCTCGTTCCTCGTCTGGCGTAGCCATTGGTTCAAAATCCGTTTCACGAAGCTGATTCGTCTAGATTGCGCTATCGCCGCTGTTTTGGTCAAAGGCAAACACGAAAAATATGAAACATCATGTGCATTCAGGTTTTAAGAAAATAATGTGGTTAATTTTGAACCGATTTCCAATTGAAAATTACCAAAAGATGCTCCGTGAAAAGACGCATTGTGATGGGTGGCTGGTCGCGGTACCTGCAATATATCGATAAAATTTTGACAATGTTTGTTTTTGCTTGACGGTGCCTTGCGTTAACCCGGCATGGACTGGGGTCTCCGCCGAACGCCATTGACTGGGGGGGGGGGGGGGGGGGTATCTTCCGAACCAATGATCGCAGCGAGACGCGCACGGCGGCATTCGAAAGCTCTCAATGAGATGAATCTAAACCATGCTCAAAAATCTCAAAGTGAGGTAAAATGTCAGGTCACGTTCAGGTCAAAGGTCAAAATCGACGCATTTTAGTTTATGGGCCATACTTTCCAGCAAAAGCCATCGATTACGACCATGATCACCCAAAGTGCTTCCAAAGGTATTATACAAATCCCGCATGGGTTAAAGTGAGATTGTTGGCAAAGGTCGGGAGCAGGTCAGGTCACAAAAAAAAAATCACTATGCGCAAAATATCTACGAAAGTCATGCAACACATGTGTTATGGGTTATTTGCCACGGAGAATTCGATAGAGATGGTCATTTCACCAACTGAATTCATTTACGTGAAGTTATTGTCAAGTTCATGTCAAGTTCAGGTCACTGAAGGTCAAAACTTGAAATTGATATATATAAAAAGAAGGCATGTTTATGTACCAGTGTTCTCTCGGGAATACAGTGCTGGCAATTAGTTGTCTGTATCTGAGGCCAGTTTTTCCCAAAAAAAAATGACGTCGGCGATTATTTTTCGGCCGACAAACTGACGGTGAGTTCCACCAACGCACGAAGAAATAGTCGCCGACCTAAAAAATAAACTGACAGATTTACTGTGATTTACTGACGGCGAGTTTCACCTAACAGCCAATGCGGCAAAAACGGTGGCCACAATTGCGCCATTATTTGTAGCAAAGCATCTGAGAGAAAAAATAGACAGAGGCCTGTTCACGGGGTCTGCGGCCGCCGCGGCTCCCGCGGCCAAGAGGGCGGGGCTTAATCGTCAGCCAATCACGAAAGAGCAGATCCGGGGGGAGAGACTACTCTCTGCAGCTCCTGAGGTTGCTCGGGAGCAGCCGCAAAAGAACTTCGACATAAATGGCGCGCGTCGGACAAAGGTTGCGCACTGTTTTGTTGATATCGCAGCTCACTGGTGGTTGTTTGACCAAAAATTACAACTCGTAGTGACTCGTAGATATTCACGTAGTTGAGCGGTTTTGGAAAGCGATGAGGGTTTCCATGAAATTACCTATTCGTTGCGAACGCTACACGCGCCATTTATCGGACGCCATCAGCGGCCGCAAGTGTTCAATGCTGTTCAAATTCAGCTCCGCCTCTTGGCCGCGGGAGCCGCAGACCCCGTGAACAGACATCAGGACCCAGGCGTCAGTTTGTTACTTAAGGCGGCCGCACACTACGCATTCGGCGCCCGATATCACTGCGAAATTCCGCCTCGGAAAATCGCGGCGATACCGCTGAATATCGTCCTTGTTCCGGCGAATTCGGCGCTGTCTGCTCGCGAGATTCCGCCCCGCCGACCTACAGCATGTCGCAACCTGTGCCTACAGCCTGTCCCAAGGTAAATTAATGATGGACATTTTTCGACGAAGATGTAAGTTTAGAACCACGAAACTTTTAGATAATAAATTTCACAGCGGCAAGAGCATGCTGTGCAAAATTTGTACCTCTGTCTTGCATATATTCGCCACTGTTAGCCTGATCAATTTTGTTGTCCGCGGCTCCGCGGCATTCAGTCGCGGAAAAAGCTCGTTCGAATCAGCTTTTTTCCGCCGGTCCGCAGATGGCCGGCCGACGACATTCGTCCGCGATTTTTGACGTTTCGGCTGACGCTTAAAGGCGGCCGCACACTAGGCCATTCGGCGCGCGGAGGTCGTGATATCGCTACGACTTTCCGCGCATCTTTAGCGACTTTCCGCGTCCGCGTCAGCCGAAACGTCAAAAATCGCGGACGAATGTCGTCGGCCGGCCATCTGCGGCCCGGCGGAAAAAAGCTGATTCGAACGAGCTTTTTTCCGCGACTGAACGCCGCGGAGCCGCGGACAACAAAATTGATCATGCTAACAGTGACGAATCTATGCAAGACAGAGGTGCACATTTTGCACAGCATGCTCTTGCCGCTGTGAAATTTATTATGTAAAAGTTTCGTGGTTCTAAACTTACATCTTCGTCGAAAAATGGCCATCATTAATTTACCTTGTGACAGGCTGTAGGCACAGGTTGCGACATGCTGTAGGTCGGCGGGGCGGAATCTCGCGAGCAGACAGCGCCGAATCCGCCGGAACAAGGACGATATTCAGCGGTATCGACACGATTTTCCGAGGCGGAATGTCGCAGTATATCGCGCGCCGAATGGCCTAGTGTGCGGCCACTAGGCCATTCGGCGCGCGATATGCTGCGACATTCCGCCTCGGAAAATCGCGGCGACACCGCTGAATATCGTCCTTGTTCCGGCGGATTCGGCGCTGTCTGCTCGCGAGATTCCGCCCCGCCGACCTACAGCATGTCGCAACCTGTGCCTGCAGCCTGTCACAAGGTAAATTAATGATGGCCATTTTTCGACGAAGATGTAAGTTTAGAACCACGAAACTTTACATAATAAATTTCACAGCAGCAAGAGCATGCTGTGCAAAATGTGGATCTCTGGCTTGCATAGATTCGCCACTGTTAGCCTGATCAATTTTGTTGTTCGCGGCTCCGCGGCGTTCAGTCGCGGAAAAAAAGCTCGTTCGAATCAGCTTTTTCCGCCGGTCCGCAGATGACCGGCCGACGACATTCGTCCGCGATTTTTGACTTTTGGGCTGACGCGAAGGCGGAAAGTCGCTAAAGATGCGCGGAAAGTCGTAGTGATATCGCGACCTCCGCGCGCCGAATGGCCTAGTGTGCGGCCGCCTATAGCCGGAAAGTCGCTAAAGATGCGCGGAAAGTCGTAGCGATATCGCGACCTCTGCGCGCCGAATGGCCTAGTGTGCGGCCGCCTTTACATTGCCGTCGGCCGGGTTGTCAAGGTCGTTGTGATTGTCGCGCTGCACTGTCTTGGTGATTGTGTTTGTAGAGGCTTATAAGAAGTGATCAGGGTTGGTGATTTTGTACTGAGTCAAGTAAATCATTGGTTTCATTGTCATTGGAAATTCATTGAACATCATTGAAATTTGGTTTCGACTCATCACTCACATCAAGTCATCAACATTGGACGAAGATGGGCAAGAGTTATAACTTTGGATTTCTTCCACAAAACAAATCAGTAAGTAGCTACAATTATCCTTTTCACTTTTCCTCATTGACAGACCATAGTGTTTGAGGTCACCATGAATCCAATGCCGACTTTTACTAAGAGTTAACTTATTGAATTTGCCTAAATCTGGAAATATTTTGTTTGGCAGAAGTTAGCTTGTTGACAAGAGGCCTGATCAACACATTTTAACTTGTATATTTTGGAGGTAAACTCCTCAGGGCTCAGATCAACCACTAACAGAAACATCCTTTGTTTTGTCTTGTGCCTAACCAAGTTTGTAGTGGAATTGAAGCTTACCCCAATGCTTTCTTGCTAAAAAATATTAATACCAGTAAAATTATCATCGACCCATTCCTCCCTCCCTTTCACAGAGTGGCTGTTCTCATCAGCATTATCAACTCCCTTCGGAGCTTGCAGCTGGAGCCTGGAGCAACTGAAGCCAAAGCTGCATACCATTGAATTAATGCTTGTCCATTTGCTGGGTCTTCAGCTCAGCTTGAAGATTGAAACATATTCAAGAATGTGACTGATGTGATCCTAACATTGCAGCTGCAAGGCGGCCAGTGTGCTTAAACCAGAGTAATTGCATGCATAGTGCTTAGATATCTTATTCAGTGAGCATGATCATTGATGCACCCGTCCCTGCTTTTCTGCCTTATTGTTATGGCAGCAGAAGTGGTGAGGTGTGAGAATTTAAGAATATATTGTGTGCTAATATGCAATCTACATGCCTACTGCCTAGTCTGTATGATATATTTCAGAACAAGGATGTCAGTAAGTATTTAACTTAATTTGTAAATATTGTCATTTCCAGAGAAAAAAAAATATAGATTATGCAATATGCATACCAACAAAAACCAATGCTTATCTAGTAATGTTTGAAAAGTAGCCAGTCTGACAGCCAACAATCTGTGACATTCTATTACTGTTGCTAAATATGCTTTGTAACTATTCGCTGCCATTTAACCTCGTTCATGACTCTGTATGTAACATATTTGATGATCGTGAAAGAACAGTGCTATTCATCCTCAAGAGAAATACAATATATATATAATGTGTGATTGTGTTTGTTTCCGGAGAGAAAAGCTGGTTCTGTGAAGCATAGTAATTATAAACAGCATCAACACCAATCATCATCAATGTATTGTCTGTACGTTGACCTCGTGTATCACCATCTATCAATCAACTTGCAAGAGAGGTCATGAGCTTGGGATGATCGGTAACTAACGTAGTATAGCAGAAATACATGTTCAAGGAATAAATTATATTGACTGCATTGAACTATAACCCTTAGGGACTATAAAGTATAAACCCTAAAACCAAAGATGAATTTGCATCACAATCAGCATGACCTTGCATCAAATCCTCCACACTCTTTACACAGGTGTCCATAGGAGATGGGACCTCGCTGAACAAGGCAAGCAAACTCTGTTCATCTGGTAGAAACAGGCCTGCGCACCACCATCACAGCCTCAAATAGAAGATGTTCCTGTTCTTCAGGCCTTGTGCGGAAGCCAGCAATGGCACTGCTCCAACGCCATGCCGCTGTCACCCTCCATCATGGTGGTGCTGTGGAGTGTGGAGACTGGAGGATGCAGCATATTCTAAAAGACAAAAATGATAACCTATGTTAGCATTTGTGCAAATCAAATGTTGCGATCATTGAGCAGGCTGTCAGCCAGTGTGTGAACTGAAGTTGGTACCGAACACATGGTTATGCTTAGTATATTATTTAACCCTAAAACTGTCTGCAATTGGGGTGAAATGATGAAGTACTGGTATTAGTTCAGTAATTCACCTCACCAGTGTATGGTGTTCTTGAGGTCCCACAGAAGAAGAGTAGTCAGCTGACAGTAATATCAAGACAGACTGAAAATGGGTTATCTTTGAATGTCTACTAGATGGTCTGGAGGGGGCACAGCCCCCAGCCCCCCCCCCCCCCCCCCCCCCCCCCCCCCCCCCCCCCCCCCAGCAGGGCCACAGTGCAGTGAGCGAATGCGAGCGGAGCGTTCTAAACGTGGGTCCTGCGACCATAATTACTGTAAAGGCTAGGTTAGGTTAGGTCAGGTTTGATTATGTATGGTGTTCGGTGACGTCATAGCTTTGGTATTACTGGTACATTTTTCCAGCCCCCGCCAAATGTTTGACATTCCTAAGTGATAACGTCACTAAAGTCATGGTTCGTGGCCTTCAACACATGAGCCTACGGGGATGCGGTGTTTTTGGGATGGCCCCATGAAGATCCTACTGGGAAAATGTTGGCTTGCCTTACCTTTATGGATTGGTGGAGATGTGCTGATTCCAAAACTGGGTCAGTTTGGTCATATAGCCCCAGTCATAAAGGCTTGGTCATACAGCCTTAGTACAGTCATACAGCTTCAGAATCAGTGACGTATGATCTGCCTAACCTTTTGTTATAGCAACCTTGCACTTGTGTGTGTCATAATAATGTTCCCTTCTATTAGGGACATCAATAACACAATTAACTGGGGAGGTGAATTTCTGAACTATTACCAGATAAATGGGTAACGGTGGGTCTGGCGTCACCATCGCGGCCGGGCAATAAAATCAAGGTAGGTACTTACATATTGGTTTTGTGGAAGAAATCCAAAGTTAGAACTCTTGCACATTCTCCTACACCAATGTTGATGTGAGTGATGAGTTTAAACCAATTTACAATTATTTGTATTGAATTTCCAATGACAATTAAACCAATTATTTACATACTTGACCTACTCAGTACAAAATGAACAACACTTATCACTTATAAGCCTCTAAAAACACAATCACCAACACTACACTGGGTTTATATTTATTTTACATTTATGTTACAAGCCTTTAAATATTTATTTACTAAGAATTAACCCTCGCCCTACGGGAGCTTTTTTCACCCTCGCCCTACGGGGGGGGGCATGACAGCCCCCCCCCCTTAACTTCCACACCAAGCAACTTATTAGAGCAATGCGGTAAGGCCTGTGATGAGAGGAATCTAACAGTATACGATTTTTTAGGTTTCAGGTCAACGGGTGACCTTCCAGGTCAAGTGAATAACCTCGGATTAACCACGTCCCAGAACAGCGATTTTGCTCTTCAGAAAACCTCAAAATTAGAAATTGATAAATGTAAATAAAAAGGCATGTTCCTAGACCACTTTTGGCTCAGAGATACAGAAAAGGTAATTATTTGTTCGTATCTTGTCAAAAAGAAGTCAAAAAAGTTATTTTTAAAAATGACGTCATCAGTTGCTTACACTTAGGGAGCCATCACTCGGTCAAAAATGAAGATATTGCTTTGAAATTTGGTATAGGCATTGTCCATACTCAGTTCTCTCACATATATTCCGGTTTTTTTAATATCTTTGAAAATTTGGATTTTGTGGGGATTTTTAAAAAAAAAATGTTTTCATTTTAGGAGTCAAAAACCCAAAATTGTGAAAATCCGAGATTGCCATTTTAAAGAGAAAGCTAGTTTGTATCTTTGGTGAATTGCGTTTGCAACTTGCTTTGGAACTCTGTTTTTTACTATTTTTGCCAATATTTCTTTAAAAATTTACCAACATGACGTCATTAAAACGTCATTATTTACCAAATTTCTCAACCAATTTCAACGATTTTTTTCTTCAGCATATGTATAATTGTTGTGAACTCAGCTACATAAAATTTCAGCAAGATGCACTGCATGTGTAAAAAGTTATCCAAGAAAACCCTCAGGGGGGGCCTGTTGTTACTTGTAGTAGTGTTGTTTACATATTCTGATTAAAGGATAGACTTTTGCCGGCATGACGTCACAACTCATTTTGGTGACGCAAGATTCTTGTCACGTCACACGTAAAAATATCAATATTTTCCAAATTATGACAAATTGGTACTTTTTCGCAAACACGAACCGTAATCAGGACACTCTTTTCCATCATTCCACGCACTTTTCCCAAGGTGCACTATTCCCCTTAACCCGCGAGTTACTGGGGCATAATTTCATAACGCGACTTACTGGGGGGGGGGGGGCTATTTCCCCCCCCCCCCCCCCCCCCCCCTTCGGATCTCCGGAACTACTGGACCGAATGTAAAAATGCAAACGGCATTCGATATCCATGGGAAATTTATCGAGGGAAACATAATATTGTTGACCTCGGGGTCACCGATGACGTCACAGGTCAGGTCAAGTAAAAAATGTTTGAACGTGTCAAAAGGTATCGATGGATGGAATTGTCGCGCAAAATTGCGATATTAAACGCATAAGCTGTCGATAAATCGGTATGATTCGTGTGTTTGACACTTCTAAGTACCTTTCTAGGCTGTTTATGACCTTGGGTCAGGTCAAGGTCATCCGAGATCACGAGGTCAAACTGCAGATTACGGTCATTAGGCGTTGTAACGCATGTTTATGGGTTTGTTTTTCGTCTAGAACGCGAAAAATGACCTTAAAACATTGTTTGTTCCATATAAATGGAAGTAAAAAGCAAAAAAGAATGCGTTTTATGCATAGTAATGCTGTGAGAGGTGGTCGATTGTTGTCATTTAAAGGTCATAAGTCAGTCATTTTCGAAGATATCGACTTTAAATTTGGTAGACATATTCACCGCACACGTCTCAATCACATATATTCCGTTTTTTATAATTCTAATCTGTTCTTGAAAATTTTGTTTTAAAAAAATTTATTTGGATTTCTCAAAATTTTGAATTAAAAAAAACTCAAAAACCCGAGATGACAGTTTGATAGCCCGGTCTATTGTCAGTAATTTGATTTAAGACAATTGAGTTTATCTCAAACATCGTACCCTTGACAGCGTTTTCCGCAAACCATTATTTTGCAAAAAAAAATCGAAGAACATGACGTCATTCCAGGTTGACCTATCACAACCTCCTAGTTTTCCTTTTGCCAACATGTGTAGAATTGATGTGAGAGAAGGTACTGCAAGTTTGGTGACGATACCGGTGTTCGTTTAGGAATTGTCGCAAAATAACGGGAGGGGGGGCAAAAAATAGCCCCCCCCCCCCAGTAACTCGCGGGTTAACCCACGAGTTACTGGGGGGCTATCCCCCCCCCCCCCCCCCGTTATTTTACAATAACTCCTAAACGAATACCAGTATCGTCACAAAACTTGCAGTACCTTCTCTCATCAATTTTACACATGTTGGCAAAAGTAAAAATATGAGGTTATGATAGGTCAACCGGGAATGACGTGAGAATGACGTCATGTTCTTCGGTTTTTGTTGCAAAATAATGGTTTGCGGAAAACGCTGTCAAAGGTACGATGTTTGAGATAAACTCAATTGTCTTAAATTAAATTACTGACAATAGACTGGGCAATCGAACTGCTATCTCAGAATTTGTACATTTTTTTAATTCAAAATTTGAGAAATCCAAATCATTTTTTGTTTTCACCAACTTTTCAAGACAAAATCAGAATTATCACAAAACCGGAATGTATGTGATCGAGACGTGATCGGTGAATATGTGTACCAAATTTGAAGTCGATATATTCAAAAATGACTAACTTATGACCTTTGAATGACAAATGTCGACCACCTTTCACAGCATTACTATGCATACAAACAGCATTTCCGTTTTTGCTTTTTACTTCTATTTATATGGAACAAACAATGTTCTAAGGTCATTTTTCGCGTTCTAGACGAAAAACAAACCCATAAACATGTGGTACAACGCCTAATGACCGTAATCTGCAGTTTGACCTCGTGACCTCGGATGACCTTGACCTGACCCAAGGTCATAAACAGCTTAGAAAGGTACTTAGAAGTGTCAGACATACGAATCATACCGATTTATCGACAGCTTATGCGTTTAATATCGCAATTTTGCGCGACAATTCCATTCATCGAGACCTTTTGACACGGTCAAACATGTTGTACTTGACCTGACCTGTGACGTCATCAGTGACTTCGAGGTCAACAATATTATGTTTCCCTCGATAAATTTCCCAGGGCTATCGAATGCAGTTTGAATTTTTACATTCGGTCCAGTATTTCCAGAGATCCGAGGGGGGAAAAATAGCCCCCCCCCCCGTAAGTCGCGTTATGAAATATACCCCAGTAACTCGCGGGTTAAAGGGACTATCCCACCTTAACATTATATTTGAGTTGAGATAGCCATGTTGATGACTTGCCATTGAAATTAAGTATGGTAACAGTTAAAATAACCACAATGATCTAATCAAAAAGATATTAGAGTTTGATTTTGACATCTGTAAAAAATAAGGCCCATGTGTATTTGAATAGGGCCTATAAACCATTTACCTATATAAGTATAGACGAACTACTCCAGCTGTTGCGCCGACCGACAGTCATTCCCGGTTGAAGCGACACTAGCGCCGCAGCGGAGAGGGCATGAGTTAGCGCGGCAATGCTTTTGCTATGGCGGAGGGGCGATATTTGACCATAATCACCATGAACTTTCAGGCTGAATATTTATAGTCCATGTTATGAATTATGAACGTCTCTACGTCTCCAAACCTTTTCCAGTGCGGTACCTCACGCGGTTTTTGAGTTACAGGCTGGCAAATATCGCCCATCCGCCATAGCAAAGGCATTGCCGAGCTAACTCAATCCCTTATCCGCTTTGGCGCTAGTGTCGCCTAGCGGGAACGGCTGCCGGGCGGAGTAGTTCGTCTATACCTATATATGGCAATGCTCTAAACCGACAGCGTCGTCTCTCTTTACCCAACAATGATAGTCGACTTGTTTTAAAATCAGCCTTGGAATATTTTCGTCTTTCATTTTTCGATCCTCGGGTGGTTCGCAATCTAGAGGCTGGCACTATCAGCTGGAGTTGATGCAGCAGCTGACCGCCAGGGACCGCTAGTGAGCCAGGGTGTTATGACGTCGCAAGCAAATAGTACCAGTTAAATATTTAACGCTAAATATGTATTTATTTATAAATAACTAAATAAATAAATATTTAGTGGTACCATTTGCTTGCGACGTCATAACACCCTGGCTCACTAGCGGTCCCTGGCGGCCAACTACTGCAACAACTCCAGCTGATAGTGCTAGCCAATCTAGACACCTGGTGGTTCGCTTTTGCTGCGCAATAGATGTCGACAAAAAAATTGTGCCATACATTTGGCAGCACAAAGGATTTCCGTTATTTAAAAAAAAAACTGGCCGGGTTAAAGGTGGTATATTCACTTTAAAAGAAGAAATCACCCATGGACTTAAAAGCATATAATGTGTCAGTTCCATATCAAATAAATGAGATGTCCATGCTTTGATGAGCATAAGGATAGCAATACAACAGTCGAATTCAATCCAAAAGGTCCACCTTATTCAGTATCCAGCTTTAGTAATAGATGATATGAAAAGTTCACTTTGCTTGTTTTCGACAAGAAAAAAAACTTACCTGGTAGTATATATTCTGGGGATGCATTTTGGGCAGTATACAAAACATCAGACAGACAATCCTCTGAAAAGGTGAAAAAGTTTACGTAAGAATCACAATATCCAGCAATCCAGGTTATTTTCCAAATTCAGGATCTATTGTGAAAATATCTACTTCCCAATTCCCATCTACTCCCATATCTACTCATCAAAGCATAGATGTCAATGCTTAGATGAGCAAAAGGATAGCAATACAACAGTCGAATTCAATCCAAAAGGTCCACCTTATCCAGTATCCAGCTTGAGTAATAGATATGAAAAGTTCACTGTGCTTGTTTTCGACAAGAAAAAAACTTACCTGGTAGTATATATTCTGGGGATGCATTTTGGGCAGTATACAAAACATCAGACATCTTGCAATCCTCTGAAAAGGTGAAAAAGTGTATGTAAGAATCACAATATCCAGCAATCCAGGTTATTTTCCAAATTAAGGATCTATTGTTAAAATATATACTTCCCAATTCCCATCTACTCCCAATTCCCATACCTACTTCCCAACCTCAGACATAGGACAGGAACATAGGAACCTAGGAATTTCATGCTAGCAGGATATAGACAACACCTACGCACAAAAGTAGAGTGCCTTGGTGTGTCAGCATCATCTACATTCTGATAGCATGAAAAGTTTGATGCTTGGATGACGAAGGATTGGATTTTTACCCCACTGATGCACTAAAGCAGTGATGGTGTACAGAACTGTCTTAGTACATTGGTAATGTTGGCATCCTGATGGCATGAAAGTCTGTTTGTATGTGACTAAAAGATGGATATTTATCCCATAACAATGAACTGTAATCTATGGCTAAGGTACCTGTCACCGACCAACATCACACAATGTTTTGTCACATTTAGTAGCACATAATGTCACCTAGAAATGGCAACATTTCAAAGCACTGGCATAGGTAGTGCCATCATAGTAACTATTGAACTCTAATGGCGATCTCCCCATTTCTTGCAGATGCTAGGCTAATATGAATTGTAGTTATCACTATTTTCTTCCAATCACTACACCTGTACCAAGCTATACCTATATAGAAGCTAAACCATGAACCAGAAGAGCCCCTCATCATCATCATCATCATCATCACAATGTTTATTAAAAGGGAGATAATCACCTTTGTCCACAAAAATGGAGTTAGCATCTGCAATTGATAAGACAAGATCAAAATATATTGTAAATTCATTACATTTTGCATATAACAATTCCTACCAATAGTTATGTCAAGTCATAGTTGATCAGTGTTCGAAATAAATGAGAAAAAAATAAGAAATATGAAATAAGCATGGAACTTCCATGCTTATAATCAGCAAATACTCAGTAACGAATTCAGTAAATTAGCCTCCCTATGCATTGTTATTTATCATGAAGGTATGCAATATGTTTCCTGCACTCTATCTTTTGCCAATATGTGCCAAACTTTTATGAACAATCAACAACCATTTGAGCAATCAGCAAGCAGTGCATTGAAATAGTCAGTTTAGCAGTGGCGGTGACAGCAACCTATTTAGTGTGGGCAATTTGTTTATAAGTGCCCATTCAACAACGTTGAACAGATTGATGCAAAAGCGCCAGATGTTACGCTTTCCAATAGTGGAGGGAAAATATTAGATTATTAATTTTCCCAAACTTCCCACTTTGAATTACAAAATAATTGTATTTCATTCTTAAATTTAGATCACATCATTTTAATAACATAACGGTAGCCAAAGAAATTGTTGCTAACAAAATAAAAAGGTGATTATCTCCCTTTAAACAACTTATGGTAAACAGTAGCAATAATAGTAAGAAAAACAATGACTCAATATAATAATAATCACAGAAATAATAGCAGAGTGGTCCATAAGCACAATGCGTTTTAATCTAAGCACCTCTGAAACTTAAGATAAAAAAAAATTGCAGTAGCACATGCATGAATCAACTGACATGCCGCCATGACAGGTACTGAGCAGTAGAAATGAATGTGAGTTCCACTCATCTCGCCAGGAACGCCACATCTGTTCAGTGCTCATTCATCACAATTTGTTCAAATGTTGAGAAATATATGTGAATTAATAAGAACATTTTGGAAGTGGTATGTCACTGTGTGACCATCCTTAGAGGTATGACACACCTTCTGTATTTGTTACAGATATGTGCCTGACATTCAATATATGAAATGAGCAACTTGCCTATCTATGTTGGGCACATATCTTGAACAAATACAGGTGTTACAGGTCATACCTCCTGTATTCAACACCTTCTGTATTTGTTCCAGATATGTGCCTGACATTCAATATATGAAATGAGCAACTTGCCTATCTATGTCGGCACATATCTGAAACAAATACAGGTTACAGGTCATACCTCGCTAGTCCTCACCGCCCAGTTTCTCATATATAAGAAGGCGTAGTTGAATCAAAGGTGACAGATTGCTGAAATCTATGTCAAGGATTTCAGAAATATTTTGAACAAGTTCATGTTTTTCACTTTTGAGGAACGTAGTTTGGACAAGAAACAATGAAATGACTAAAAAAATTGACTGGGTGACCACAGGAGCACTCTGATGTTACATGTTTGTGTATTTTGAAAAGGTGGTAGTTAAGATGAGACATTTCCGTTGTTAGCCTAGCATGTAAAATATTGCCCGTCTGATTTAGCTGCGTAATAGGCAGGTTGCCCAGGCACTCCGTTCCGTCGCTTGGTAATCGCTCGCTTGACAGATGGTTGGGGAAATGAACATATGGACTTGTGAAGGTGGTTAGTTTACCAGTTAAAAGGAAAAAAGAAACCTGGTAGGATGTGGTGCGGCTGGGTGCCATTGTGCGTATTAGCATTTCTTAGGATTCTGCCTGTTTAGAGTGCATGTGTCTGACATGATGGTCATGATGTAGTTCAATGTTTGGTGTTGGATTGTTAAATGTGTGGTAGTGTTGGTTTGTGTATACATCTTCTGGTTGAGTTTGTCCCACCCTAGTCCAGTAGCAGTTTATCAGTTGATGTTCTGAGAAGTGTGTCACAAGTTGTCCTGTTCTATTCTGTAAATGATCTAGTCTAGTAGTGTCATGTATCGTCATAATTCATACACTGTGTTGCAGTAGTCAAAGTGGGGTCTTATGTAAGACTTGTAAATTTGGTCATAAAATTGTAAATCAAGTTCTTTCCTAGGCCAAAGTAACTACAGAAGCAAAGCAAACAGCATTTCAAGTGGGTCTGATGGCTCAGTGAGTCTTTTCTTGCCAGACTTTGAATGTTTTTAAATGGTCTAGAATTAGACATTGATATAATATGTTGTCATTTTTCAGGTGATCTCTTCTGTGGCCATGCTAATCAGATCCAACTGCTGGCAAACCCACCAAAACAGCAGACCTGTGTACAAGATTACTTTAATAATTGTAGACCACTGCTCAATTCGTTCTCCCCGCTGCAGCTCAGCACGGTATAAATACACGGTAAATAGAATATGCAGCTCAGAAACAAACAAAAAAAGCTCGAGGTGCTCCAAGGCTATAGAACAACAGATTGTCTCGTTCCTACGTCACCAATTCCTCACTAGATTCTAGGTTTTATACCACATGTTTTTAGTATACTCCCAGTGCATCAAAATGTATCAATTAAAATTCTTACAAAAACAGACAAATGCTGGCGTACTGAATTCAAAGAGTGAAATAATAACAGAACTAAATTTTCATTTGATTTGAATTGTTGCAAAATAGTGAGGCAAATATTGAATATTTCAAACATTATAGTTCATACTAAAAAATAAACCATGTTTGCCAGTTGTTGGATTAGTTGAGTCGCGGTGGTTGCCATGGTAACAAGAGCCTGCATGGCACCTCCGCTTCCGCGGGTGCGCTGATTGGCGGTGTTGAAACACCGTCAATAAAGGCGAAATCTGACGCTTATTACCGTCAGATAACCTGAAAGTGACCCCTATTGGAAGGCGTGCAGGGTTCCATAAAACAATTTATTGGGCAAAAATTTGAATGAATTTTGCCAAAACGACCCCAGATATGAATAGGCAAGGCATTTGGCATCAAATTTATGTATCATCTGCTAAAAGAACTATTTTAGAAATGCTTGAAATTGCAACCCGAATACCACCTATTTTCCCATAGGCCACCATGCTAAGGCCGGCTCGCTGTAGAATTGGTCACGTCACGGCTCAAAGCATGCCAGGCAAATTGACTGGGGCTGAGGTGCTCCGCCAGATCAGGGTTTGAGCGTGTCCGCGCCCTATGAAACATTCAAAATACGCGTTTAGCTCATATACAAGAATAGCCAAGGCCCTATAACCAGGTAAGGACACGAGCCATTTGACTTTGAACTCGACGGACCGCCGGATGACGTAACTGGCGGCAGCCGGCTCCTTCGTCGGCGCCGCGCTCAAGCGGAACACATAGTCAGCCGCCAGTTACAACTCGCCAGTGGCGCACGCAGGGAGGGGAAGGGGAGGTGGGGGGGGGGTCAAAAGGGTCAGCTGACCTATTAGTAAAGTAATCTTGAGCTGACCCCCCAATTTCTGAGGGAGACGCATCACATGGACCCGTATTCTGGCTCAAACCTGGCGCTGGCTTCCAAACACTAAGTGGCGCCACGCTGTCACCGAGCTCGGTGGAGGGTCGGCCGTCGCCATGTCAGTGGTCAAACACTACGTGGCGTCACGCTGTCAACGAGCTCGGTGGAGGGCCGCCCCGTCGCCACTGCTCGGTGGAGGGCCGGCCGGCCGCCACTGTTCCGACCACCGGCACCATGGCCGGACGCTCGGGCCGCCGCGGCCCGCTCCCGCTGGTGCCGCTGGTGTCACTGGTGCTGGTGCTGCTGGTCCCGGCGCCTGTGTCAGCGGAGGCTGTTGACGGCCAGGTGGGTGAGTTGTCCCACTTCCCAAAGGCCGCCCTGGAGCGGCTCGACTCCCGGGTAATCACTCTACCGGTCGCTGCGTTCTACTTTGACTTCATCACCAGCGGAGCCCAGCGCTATCCTGACCACATGCGCTACAGCACCATGACGAGCATCTCGCTCTGCCAGTGTCGCCTCCGCTGTCTGGCTGAGAGACGCTGCCTGGGGTTCGAGCACGAGGCCCGTGGCGGCACGTGCGGCTTCACCGACCTCCTGCTGCCGGCTGACGTCACCCCAGAGACAGGAGGAGACTGGAGCACTGGTCGGCGCCGCGGCATCACCTGGCTGGGACAGCCGTGTCATGACGATAAGGACTGTTCCCTGTTTGTCAGTGACCCGGAGGGTGTCGTGTGCAGCCCCAACAAGACGTGCTCCTGCCGCGAGGGATGGACGCGCGAAGGCCAGCTCGACTGCCGACAGGACGAAGAACAAACAAATGACAAACAAACTGCGGAAACGACCACTCGACAGTCCACGGGACAGAACACGGAGCGGACCACAGAACATCCCAGCGGAACAGTCCCAGAACAAACCACGAATCGAACCAGCGAACAGCATGGAACGAAGACCGACCAGGAGACCACTCAACCTACCACCGAGCAAACCAGCCAACTGACCACCGAGCAAACCAGCCAACTGACCACTGAGCAAACCAGCCAACTGACCACCGAGCAAACCAGCCAACTGACCACCGAGCAAACCAGCCAACCGACCACCGAGAAAACCACCCAGCAAACTACTGAACAAACCAGTCAACCGACAACAGAGCAAACAAGCCAACCGACCACCGAAGAAGCAAACCAACCGACCACCGAGCAAACCAGCCAACTGACCACCGAGCAAATCATCCAACCGACCACCGAGCAAACCAGCCAACTGACCACCGAGCAAACCAGCCAACTGACCACCGATCAAACCAGCCAACCGACCACCGAGAAAACCACCCAGCAAACTACTGAACAAACCAGTCAACCGACAACAGAGCAAACAAGCCAACCGACCACCGAAGAAGCAAACCAACCGACCACCGAGCAAACCAGCCAACCGACCACCGAGAAAACCACCCAGCAAACTACTGAGCAAACCAGCCAACTGACCACCGAGCAAACCAGCCAACCAACCACCGAGCAAACCAGCCAACCAACCACAGAGCAAACCACCCAGCCGACCACCGAGCAAACCATCGATCCAATCATGAAGCAGCACTACACTCCCGTGTCTGGCCGTCTGTTCTGCCTCACTGACAAGATTCCCAGCAAACAGGCAGCGGCCGCGTGTCTGGAGCTCGGAGGTATCCAGTATGTCCCTGACAGCGAAGAGCTGGTGGAGAAGGCGCTCAGTGCTCTCGACGCTCGACAATCTCTTGGAGTTGGCATGAACAGTAAGCTCCAACAGGACCGGGTGTTGACTCTTAATGGGACGGAGGTGACAGGAGATAACCCCTGGTGGACAATTGGTTTCCCGAATAGTGACGAGAAGAACTGTGCTGCACTTACTATAATCGGGAAACTGTTTGAACTCACTTGTGACTATGAACTACCGCACCTTTGCGAGTACATTGGTCCGAACCTGCTGAGCATCTCGCCGGAGCTTCAAAACTTCCAGAACGGGATTTGGACGTACGACATGGGGGCACCCCGGCAGGTCGACTCGGTCCTCTACCTGGCCGGAGACGATCTAAGCCAACCGATCATGACAATAATCTTAGTAGGAAACGACACGTCGGACCAACAGGCCGACCTCTGCGCTATGAAGTCCGGCCCGCTGGCAGCACCCAGCTTCGCTCGCCTCCTCAAATGTGACGAGAAGAAAACTGGGAGGTACCTCCACGTGGGTCAGAAGTCCGGACAGGACCCGCCAACCCCCCTCTGGAGCAACATAGCTGTGTTCGGCAACTGAGCGACAGGAACAGACCAGGCTTTCACAAGACGTAGCACCCGGCTGACAGGCTGTCACAAGACATGGTGCTCGACTCTCAGGCTGTTTCACCACACGACGTGGTACTCGGCTGCCAGACTTTCACACGACGTGGTACTCGGCTGCCAGACTTTCACACGACGTGGTACTCGGCTGCCAAACTTTCACACGACGTGGTACTCGGCTGCCAGACTTTCACACGACGTGGTACTCGGCTGCCAGACTTTCACACGACATGATACTCGGCTGCCAGACTTTCACACGACGTGGTACTCGGCTGCCAGACTTTCAAACGACGTGGTACTCGGCTGCCAGACTTTCACACGACGTGGTACTCGGCTGCCAGACTTTCACACGACATGATACTCGGCTGCCAGACTTTCACACGACGTGGTACTCGGCTGCCAGACTTTCACACGACATGATACTCGACTGGCAGGCTGCCACACGACGTGGCACTCGGCTGACATCAGTGGCGGATCCAGGGGGGTCACGGGGTTCATGACCCCCCCCACGCACACACACGCGCGCGCGCACGCACGCACGCACGCACGCTTGCACGCACGCACACCTTGGCCCGTGAAGGGGCACCATTGCACAGGGGCACCAGAGGCACCACCAAAAATAAAGCAAAAAATCCAAAAAGTTCGGGGGGAAAAAAATAATTAAAATATAAAAAAATCCCAAAAATTACAAGCAAAAACCCAACAAAATCTCTGCGCCGCTACGCGGCGCAAATTATTCAGTATTTTTTCAACCAGGGGCACCACCGCGCCGGTGTACCAGGGGCACCACCGCGCCGGTGTACCAGGGGCACCACCGCGCCGATGTACCAGGGGCACCACCGCGCCGGCGTACCAGGGGCACCACCGCGCCGGTGTACTATGGGCACAACCGTGCCGGTAGGCGGCACTGTGGGGCGAGGGGAGGCACCGGGGCACCGTGCCCCCTTGAATCCAAGAGGATATGAGGCGGGGCACCCTGGTGTCCCCATCAAATTACTGAAAATCCACCTATTTTATGCGAAATGGTGCAAAATTAAGAGCCAAAAACGCGACGCTTCGCGGCGCATATTACATACGTGCGTCCTGATAAATCCCCGATGTGACGATGTTTGTTGACTATCGTTTTTTTGTCGCGAACGAACCCATAGGGCTCGCCATTTGGGCTTTTTATAATGTGGTTCATGGCTATAAATCCATGAAACGTATTTGAAACTGGTAAGCAACTGCACACAAGCGGTTAGAATTTTGTGATAAAAAAGTCTAAAAATATCACATTTTTGTGCCACTGCGACGAAATTCCTTCCATCTTTGCGGTGGAAGAATGTCATTGAGTGGCTGCATTGGCGCCCTTGGGCTGATACATATAGATTATAGAACCTTTCGATTGTGTTTAGGGCCTAGTTATCCAGACCAAAAAAAACAACAAAAAAAACGCTAATATAGACAGTACACACTGGCGGCCGCAGAGAGGAGAGGGTATGGGGACCATGGACCATGGCCCTACCTTTGGCCTTAAATGGAGGGGGGCAGCATGTCTTTTGACCCCACCTTTTGCTCCAGACATATTTCCTCGTTTTCCTCCTGCATCCTGGTTCCAATAGCAAAAATTAGTTCTTCAGCACGTTCAAACCCTCAAATTTAGCGCCGCTTCCCGGCGCAATAATAGTTGTATGGGTGTCTATTTTCCGTACATAGCATTGGTAGTTAAGTTTAAGTGCAGCTTTTGGGACAAATTTTCTTTAAATCGCTCCCTTTGCAAAATCCTGCCTATTTTTTAGTGCAATAACATTTTTTGAAGTCCGCACGAGACACAAAGTAATATGATACACTGGTATCGCATGCATAAGATTTACTGCTAGTAAAAAGCGGCTACCACCTTCATGAGATGTGCTATTCTACCTCCTGGTCACGAACCTCGACTATAGTCCCCAAGAGGGTATATATACCCTCTTGGTCAATTCTTCATCAGCCGTCTGGGGCCGCCCTTGACTGTACAAATTATATATTTTAGCACCATTCACGGCACTTTAAATGATAGAAAGGGTACGACTGATATTGCAAAAACCTATAGCCAACGTTTTGTCAATAGAAAACTGAAATAGGGGCACCCTCAAAATATAGTGGACCAAATCCGTTGAGTTTTCGGATTTGGGTATATAGGTAGGTGCCCTGCAATTGATGACCCCTTACAGATTTTCTGGATCCGCTGACAGGCTGTCATGACGTGATACTCGACTGACAGGCTGGCATGACGAGATACTCGACTGACAGGCTGTCATGATGTGATACTCGACTGACATGCTGTCATGACGAGATACTCGACTGACAGGCTGCCATGACGTGATACTCGACTGACAGGCTGGCATGACGAGATACTCGACTGGCAGGCTGTCATCACGAGATACTCGACTGACAGGCTGTCATCACGAGATACTCGACTGACAGGCTGTCATCACGTGATACTCGACTGACAGGCTGTCATGACGTGATACTCGACTGACAGGCTGTCATGACGAGATACTCGACTGACAGGCTGTCATGACGAGATACTCGACTGACAGGCTGTCATGACGTGGTACTCGACTGACAAGCTGTCATCACGAGATACTCGACTGACAGGCTGTCATGACGTGATACTCGACTGACAGGCTGGCATGACGAGATACTCGACTGACAGGCTGTCATGACGTGATACTCGACTGACAGGCTGTCATGACGAGATACTCGACTGACAGGCTGTCATGACGAGATACTCGACTGACAGGCTGTCAGCACGAGCTACTCGACTGACAGGCTGTCATGACGTGATACTCGACTGACAGGCTGTCATGACGTGATACTCGACTGACAGGCTGTCATGACGAGATACTCGACTGACAGGCTGTCATCACGAGATACTCGACTGACATGCTGTCATGACGTGGTACTCGACTGACAGGCTGTCATCACGAGATACTCGACTGACAGGCTGTCATGACGAGATACTCGACTGACAGGCTGTCATGACGAGATACTCGACTGACAAGCTGTCATCACGAGATACTCGACTGACATGCTGTCATGACGTGATACTCGACTGACAGGCTGTCATGACGAGATACTCGACTGACAGGCTGTCATGACGAGATACTCGACAGACAGACTGTCATGACGTGGTACTCGACTGACAGGCTGTCATGACGTGATACTCGACTGACAGGCTGTCATGACGAGATACTCGACAGACATGCTGTCATGACGAGATACTCGACTGACAGGCTGTCATGACGTGATACTCGACTGACAGGCTGTCATGACGAGATACTCGACTGACAGGCTGTCATGACGTGATACTCGACTGACAGGCTGTCATGACGTGATACTCGACTGACAGGCTGTCATGACGAGATACTCGACTGACAGGCTGTCATGACGAGATACTCGACTGGCAGGCTGTCATCACGAGATACTCGACTGACAGGCTGTCATGACGTGGTACTCGACTGACAGGCTGTCATGACGTGGTACTCGACTGACAGGATGTCATGACGTGATACTCGACTGACAGGCTGTCATGACGAGATACTCGACTGACAGGCTGTCATGAGATACTCGACTGACAGGCTGTCATCACGAGATACTCGACTGACAGACTGTCATGACGAGATACTCGACTGACAGGCTGTCATGACGTGATACTCGACTGACAGGCTGCCATGACGAGATACTCGACTGACAGGCTGTCATGACGAGATACTCGACTGACAGGCTGTCATGATGTGATACTCGACTGACAGGCTGTCATGACGAGATACTCGACTGACAGGCTGTCATCACGAGATACTCGACTGGCAGGCTGTCATGACGTGGTACTCGACTGACAGGCTGTCATGACGAGATACTCGACTGACAGGCTGTCATGACGAGATACTCGACTGACAGGCTGTCATGACGAGATACTCGACTGACAGGCTGTCATCACGAGATACTCGACTGACAGGCTGTCATGACGAGATACTCGACTGACAGGCTGTCATCACGAGATACTCGACTGACAGGCTGCCATCACGAGATACTCGACTGACAGGCTGTCATCACGAGATACTCGACTGACAGGCTGTCATCACGAGATACTCGACTGACAGGCTGTCATCACGAGATACTCGACTGGCAGGCTGTCATGACGTGGTACTCGACTGACAGGCTGTCATGACGAGATACTCGACTGACAGGCTGTCATGACGAGATACTCGACTGACAGGCTGTCATGACGAGATACTCGACTGACAGGCTGTCATCACGAGATACTCGACTGACAGGCTGTCATCACGAGATACTCGACTGACAGGCTGTCATCACGTGATACTCGACTGACATGCTGTCATGACGAGATACTCGACTGACAGGCTGTCATGACGAGATACTCGACTGACAGGCTGTCATGACGAGATACTCGACTGACAGGCTGTCATCACGAGATACTCGAATGACAGGCTGTCATGACGTGGTACTCGACTGACAGGCTGTCATCACGAGATACTCGACTGGCAGGCTGTCATGACGTGATACTCGACTGACAGGCTGTCATGACGTGATACTCGACTGACAGGCTGTCATGACGTGATACTCGACTGACAGACTGTCATGACGAGATACTCGACTGACAGGCTGTCATGACGAGATACTCGACTGACAGGCTGTCATGAGGAGATACTCGACTGACAGGCTGTCATCACGAGATACTCGACTGACAGGCTGTCATGACGAGATACTCGACTGACAGGCTGTCATCACGAGATACTCGACTGACAGGCTGTCATGACGAGATACTCGACTGACAGGCTGTCATGACGAGATACTCGACTGACAGGATGTCATGACGAGATACTCGACTGATAGGCTGTCATCACGAGATACTCGACTGACAGGCTGTCATCACGTGATACTCGACTGACAGGCTGTCATCACGAGATACTCGACTGACAGGCTGTCATGACGAGATACTCGACTGACAGGCTGTCATGATGTGATACTCGACTGACAGGCTGTCATGACGAGATACTCGACTGACAGGCTGTCATCACGAGATACTCGACTGACAGGCTGTCATGACGTGGTACTCGACTGACAGGCTGTCATGACGAGATACTCGACTGACAGACTGTCATGACGAGATACTCGACTGACAGGCTGTCATGACGAGATACTCGACTGACAGGCTGTCATGATGTGATACTCGACTGACAGGCTGTCATGACGAGATACTCGACTGACAGACTGTCGTGACGAGATACTCGACTGACAGGCTGTCATGACGAGATACTCGACTGGCAGGCTGTCATGACGTGATACTCGACTGACAGGCTGTCATCACGAGATACTCGACTGACAGGCTGTCATGACGTGGTACTCGACTGACAGGCTGTCATGATGAGATACTCGACTGACAGGCTGTCATCACGAGATACTCGACTGACAGGCTGTCATGACGTGGTACTCGACTGACAGGCTGTCATGACGAGATACTCGACTGACAGACTGTCATGACGAGATACTCGACTGACAGGCTGTCATGACGAGATACTCGACTGACAGGCTGTCATGATGTGATACTCGACTGACAGGCTGTCATGACGAGATACTCGACTGACAGACTGTCGTGACGAGATACTCGACTGACAGGCTGTCATGACGAGATACTCGACTGGCAGGCTGTCATGACGTGATACTCGACTGACAGGCTGTCATCACGAGATACTCGACTGACAGGCTGTCATGACGTGGTACTCGACTGACAGGCTGTCATGATGAGATACTCGACTGACAGGCTGTCATCACGAGATACTCGACTGACAGGCTGTCATCACGAGATACTCGACTGACAGGCTGTCATGACGTGGTACTCGACTGACAGGCTGTCATGATGAGATACTCGACTGACAGGCTGTCATCACGAGATACTCGACTGACAGGCTGTCATCACGAGATACTCGACTGACAGGCTGCCATGACGAGATACTCGACTGACAGACTGTCATGACGAGATACTCGACTGACAGACTGTCATGACGTGGTACTCGACTGACAGGCTGGCATGACGAGATACTCGACTGACAGGCTGTCATCACGAGATAATAGACTGACAGGCTGGTACACCACAAGACGAGGTACTCGTCGGAATTGAAGAATGATAATCCAGGCTTGTGTGTTGTAATATAAATGACGTTTTGTTTGCACATATGTGGGTTCTCTGTCGCTTTCTGTTATAGTTGTGCATTTCAAATATATCAAATCACCTCCCTTTCTACCCTTAGGAGTCATGCTCTCAAGCGACGTTTTGTGCAGAATCTGCGTGTGCTTCTCATGCTTTCGGTGTTCTTGGGTAAATATATAGCATCCAGCAATATTTGTTTACATCAGCTAATCTTGACATGGCGAGATGACATTAAACACAACGGTAAACGGCGGCTCACTGTGGACCCAAACACCAACCATTTGAACTGCTGTTATATATTGAAAAGCGTATGATATGTGCGCCCCCGCCGCAGTTGCTATGGTACACACTAGAGTCCGGCTTCTTTCTCCCCCCTAGCGCATGTTTGACGGCGAATTAAGAAACACCCATATATGCAATATGCATTGAAACCGCATTACTGAGAGCTTCAAATTGATGTATTGACGTATTGGCTCACCATATCCATTGGCTACTTTTGAGCAAAAATCCGTTTTTACCATCGTAAAGCGCTAAAAACGGATTTTTGGAGGTGAGCCAATGCGTCAATATATAAATTTGAAACTCTCATTAATGCGGTTTGAATGCATATATGGTCGTTTCTTAATTCGCCGTTAAACATACGTTAGAGGAGAAAATATGCCCGACCTTAGTGTGTACCATAGCAACTGCGGGTCCCTGTACGTTGCAAAAAGGTGCGATTTTGGAACCCTCCTACAATAACCGTTTTCACGAAGGATTATTGCGCTGAAATGATTTGGAAAAGTTTTAAACAAAATTGGTATAAAAGTATTAGTTTAGTTTAGTTTAGTTTATTTCAATCATCATCAACGGGCAAATCAAACCCACTTATAGATGAAGTCACAAACGTAGCGAAACACACGCTAAAACACAAACATACCAACCTAAAAGACACCATACAACATGTGATTTAAAATGCGATATAAGACAAAGACATGAGATATTAAGTGGGTACATGACTAGACTGAACACAAAAATACATGCGGCCTACCTAAAAGACATGACCTATGAGATATACAACACTATGACTACACTGACTAAGAGTATTGTAGTGGAGTAAACGATGACATGTTTCCTAAAATTATAAAAGACACCATACAACCTGTGATATAAAATGCGATACAAGACAAAGACATGATATATTAAATGAGTACATGACTAGACTGACAACTCAAAAATACACACGGCCTACCTAAAAGACATGACCTATGAGATATAAAAGCACTATGATTACACTGACACAGAGTATTGTAGTGCAGTATACGATGACATGTTGCCTAAAATGACCAATCCCTGTATGCCAGATATCTACGGTCCTTGTAGAGTTTAGGAACGTGTTGCAGTGGCGAGGGATTCTTACAAACATACTGGACTTGACCGTGTTCAAGTAAGGCGCCGTAGTTGGCGATGAACGAGCGAGCGCGAAATAAATGTATGGTGAATTTCAACCCGATCAGGCAAGTAGTTTCTGAGATACAAAAAAGGTGCGCACGTGCGCACGTGCAGAGGCACCCCATCCCTGACTGGTGGGAAACTGGCGGTTAAGAGGTCCCTAACCACACACCAAATTTGAACACAATCAGCTCAGCCATTCCTGAGATATAGAATAGTGGTGAGCACGTGCGCACGTGCAGAGGCACTCCACCCCTGACTTGTGGAAAGGCAAGGGCTGAGAGGTTCCTGACCACACACCAAATTATAAATCAATCGGTTCAGCCGTTCCTGCGATATACAATAGGGGTGTGCACGTGCGCACGTGCAGAGGCACCCCACCCCTGACTTGTGGAAAATTGGCGGCTGAGGGGTCCCTAACCACACACCAAATTTGAACACAATCGGCCCAGCCGTTGCGGAGTTTTTGCGAGGAAACACTTTTCAACACCCCTCACGCGGCACGCGCCACATGCAGTGGTAGTGACCGACATGAGTCGGCACCGGTCTCAAACAGGTTTGGTTGGATGGGGCTACTCAGCAAAGAAACCGGCCTGCTAATCGGACGTGCGGATGCAGAGATATGAGCTTCTCAAAAGCGTCGCCACGGGTTGGGCCGGGCCGCTCATATTCAGATTTTTCCCGTATATCACGGAAAGACGAGCGAGCGAGCGCTCGCTCGTAATAAAAGCCTTAATTAAGTATAAAAGTCTTATAAAAGTCTTAAAACGGCTGGTTTAAAACTTTTATAAGACTTATACTACGTCTTTTATACCAAAACTTTTAAAAACTTTCCAGAATCTTTTCAGCGCAATAATTCTTCGTGAAAACGGCTAATATTGCAAATACGACGAGTGGCTACTGACTGATACGTTCTTCCACTGAGCATCGAAGAAACAACCTCGAGGCTCCGTACGCGCCACATTATTGATGCAGTTACCTGCGATGACAACATCACCTTCATTAGATTAGTTTCATTAGATCAGCATGGTAGAACCCAGCACAAGTTTGCCCTTTTCTAGGAAGTCTGCCAAGATTAGTCCTGCATCCCAAAGATTGTAGTCATGGCCTTTCTGGCAGAGTTCACAGACGTCAGTTTCTTCGGAGACGAAGAATATTTTCGCGGTTTTCAACTGTTCCCTTGTATCTGGTTGTGAGCAATGTACCCAGTTTTATTTCATAGCCACAAATCTACCAGTGCTAAGTAACTCATTGAGACCTGCTCCTACGGACCTACGGACATTGTCCCTAAAAGTGTAGGGCGGGGGTGGTAAAAATGCTTTGAGTGGCCCGACCAAAAATGGCACAGGAAAAATGACTCCAGCTGAGCTGGGTTCATTTTTGTAGCGCATGGAGTCATTTTGAATCAGTCGTTTTGCAGCGCATGGTCCGGGGTAATGTCAGTTTACCCTACCAGACATTTGTGTAAGCGTGGAATTTGTTTTTCAAGTAAATTGTGAAAGCGTGGAATGTCTTAAGAACAACACACTAGGGTTGTATGAAAAGTCCAATCTGTAAATTTACCCTACCAGACATTGAAATCGCGGAATTTGTTAATAACAACACAAGTGTTAATTTTCAAGTAAACAACAGTGGCGGATTTGTGAAAGTCTTCAGTGGTGTTCAGTGTTAGTTTTAAGAACAGTGTTCAGTGTTGACAGGGGCTCCGCCACAGTGGGGACGGGGGACGTGTCCCCCCTCCCCCCCCCCCCCCCCTCCTCCCCCCCCCCCCCCCCCCCCCCAAAAAAAAAACTTCTTTCGGATTTTAACATTACGCCTATCGGCGTTGCATGGAAAGAATCGACTTCAGAATCCCTCCCCCCCCCCCCCCCAACTTCTGTAAGGTGGCGGCGCCGTTGAGTGTTGAATCAGTTCTAAGAACAGTGTTGAATCAAGGTGTCCGGGTTAATGTCAGTTTACTCTACCAGACATTTGTTTAAGCGTGGATTTTACCCTACCAGACATTTGTTTAAGCGTGCAATTTGTTTTTCAAGTACATTGTGAAATGTTCAGTGTTGAATCAAGGTGCCCGGGGTAATGTTAGTTTACCCTACCAGGCATTTGTTTAAGCGTGGAATTTGTTTTTCAAGTAAATTGTGAAATGTTCAGTTTACCCTACCAGACATTCAAAGCGTGGAATTCGTTAAGAACAACACAACAAGTGTGAATTTACCCTACCAGACATTTGTTTAAGCATGGAATTTTACCCTACCAGACATTTGTTTAAGCGTCCGAGGAGCCGCCCGAGGATACACCGCCAGGTACTTAATTTCCCTGGCAATGCCGGGTACCCCAGCTAGTGATATTTCATGTGATATTTTATATCACACTAATAAAGGCATTGGTTGGGAACAAATTACAGCCATTTTTAACCCAATTTAAAGCATGCTTACAACACAAAACCAGCAGGCAGGCACCACAACCGATTACGGCACCACCGTTCTTCGACAAAAAGTTGAACAATGTTCAACTTTGGAAAAACGGGCTCCGACGATGTCGGATCCGTCGCGATCAGCTGTTGCGCCCCGCAACAGTCAGTCGCCGCCACTCCCCGGTTCCCACCGAACCCGTCACTGAACGGCCGTCAACGGGCCCGTTTGACGGCGACGGATCCGCTGTGACGGGTGGCAGGCCCAGTGGGAACCGCGCTTAAGCCGGATTCGGTCAAATCGCCGGATGACTCTACCTTCGTATAGGGTCTTCCACCATGCACCATAAACGACGCAATTGCGCTGGATGCACGGTATAACTGGAATGTGAATGTT
>JAXIVJ010003003.1:95000-100319 GCA_036785665.1 Chirona hameri
TAAGTGTCGTTCTGCATATTATATCGCTCTGCATATTGCGCAGTGCATTTAATTATGGCACATCACCGAAATTATCGTGCCATTCCACCCGCCAGCCGCCGGTCCGGACGCTTACAATACTACAGCGAACCGCTACTTGAGCCGACTGAGGCTCCGGCGGCCTGACGCCTCGCCGCCCCCACCCGTTGAAAGAATTGACCCGATCGGCATATTCTCTGAATAGGAAGCATTTGTATTTTTTCCCCATTTACTTCTATTGGAGAAGTCACGAAACTGGCCTGACCTTAAGTCAACGGTATTTAAAACAAAAATCGAGATAAATGAATTATATGTATTTATGACCTTATGAAATAATGTAAGTTTCAAATATCTCGGACAAACATTGTGGCTTTGGCACGACCTCAAACATTTTTGGAGTAAAGGTCACTTGACGTGATCTGGTGACCTGACCTGATATGTCCTGAGGTCAAAACCTTCGCACAATGCGGGTAATTGAAACCCGAACAGCTGTGACAAATTTGGAGCCACTGCGCGACGCCGTTTTCCCGTTATTCCCGAAAAAACATCAGGGGGGGTAAATGACCCCACCAGGACGGAGGTCAAACCGGTCTGAGAGGGCTTTTATCTGGCCTGGGAGGGCTGTGACTAGGCCTGCGGTAGAATAGCTCCTCTGAGGTGGCCCTTCCCAGATTTCAAAGGACCCTCGGCCTGAGAAGCCCTCTGTAGATCTAAAAACACTTCCAACATACTGAGAAGGCCTCGGTAGATCTGAAAAGACTTTTACCGGAACTAAGGCAGGGGCTCCTCGGTTGATATGTAAGGGCAGATCTGGGGTGGCCCTTTTCGGATTTGAGAGGACTCTAGGCATAGAAAACCACACCATATGGAGAGGAAACTCCGCCCTCGCTATCTGGTAAATGTTAGAAACGTCCTGTCGCTGCAGTGACCGTGGTGGCCGCTGGAGCAGTGACCGTGGTGGCCGCTGGTGGCCAGTGACCGTGGTGGCCGCTGCTGGACCAGTGACCGTGGTGACCGCTGGAGTAGTGACCGTGGTGACCGCTGGAGTAGTGACCGTGGTGACCGCTGGTGGCCAGTGACCGTGGTGACCGCTGGAGCAGTGATCGTGGTGGCCGCTGGAGCAGTGGCCGTGGTGGCCGCTGGTGGCCAGTGGCCGTGGTGGCCGCTAGTGGCCAGTGACCGTGGTGACCGCTGGAGCAGTGACCGTGGTGGCCGCTGGTGACCAGTGGCCGTGGTGGCCGCTAGTGGCCAGTGACCGTGGTGACCGCTGGAGCAGTGACCGTGGTGGCCGCTGGAGCAGTGACCGTGGTGGCCGCTGGAGCAGTGACCGTGGTGGCCGCTGGAGCAGTGACCGTGGTGGCCGCTGGAACAGTGACCGTGGTGGCCCTGGAGCAGTGACCGTGGTGGCCGCTGGAGCAGTGACCGTGGTGGCTGCTGGAGCAGTGACCGTGGTGGCCGCTGGTGACCAGTGGCCGTGGTGGCCGCTAGTGGCCAGTGACCGTAGTGACCGCTGGAGCAGTGACCGTGGTGGCCGCTGGAGCAGTGACCGTGGTGGTCGCTGGAGCAGTGACCGTGGTGGACGCTGGTGGTCAGTGACCGTGGTGGCCGCTGGAGCAGTCACCGTGGTGGCCGCTGGTGGCCAGTGACCGCAGTGGCCGCTGGAGCAGTGACCGTGGTGGCCGCTGGTGGCCAGTGACCGTGGTGACCGCTGGAACAGTGACCGTGGTGGCCGCTGGTGCAGTGACCGTGGTGGCCGCTGGTGGCCAGTGACCGTGGTGGCCGCTGGAGCAGTGACCGTGGTGGCCGCTGGATCAGTGACCGTGGTGGCCGCTGGATCAGTGACCGTGGTGGCCGCTGGTGGCCAGTGACTGTGGTGACCGCTGGAACAGTGACCGTGGTGGCCGCTGGAGCAGTGACCGTGGTGGCCGCTGGAGCAGTGACCGTGGTGGCCGCTGGTGGCCAGTGACCGTGGTGGCCGCTGGAGCAGTGACCGTGGTGACCGCTGGAGCAGTGACCGTGGTGGCCGCTGGAGCAGTGACCGTGGTGGCCGCTGGATCAGTGACCGTGGTGGTCGCTGGATCAGTGACCGTGGTGGCCACTGGAGCAGTGACCATGGTGGCCGCTGGTGGCCAGTGACCGTGGTGGCCGCTGGTGACCAGTGACCGTGGTGGCCGCTGGAGCAGTGCCCGTGGTGGCCGCTGGTGACCAGTGACCGTGGTGGCCGCTGGAGCAGTGACCGTGGTGGCCGCTGGTGGCCAGTAACCGTGGTGGTCGCTGGAGTAGTGACCGTGGTGGCCGCTGGAGCAGTGACCGTGTTGGCCGCTGGTGGCCAGTGCAGTGACCGTGGTGGCCGTTGGTGACCAGTGACCACGGTGGCCGCTGAAACAGTGACCGTGGTGGCCGTTAGTAGCAGTTGAACGTACCAAACACCAGCAATGCACAAACAATCACGTATGGTGTAGACGGGCAGGCACGTAGCCAAGGGGGGGGGGCGGGTGCCCTGCCCCCCCCCCCCCCCCCCCCCCCTGGAGGCCAAGAGGGCTCTTTTAGGCGCGCTATCTCAACTCAAATATAAAGTTAAGGTGGGATAGTTCCTTTAACCCGCGAGTTACTGGGGTATATTTCATAACGCGACTTACTGGGGAGGGGGGCTATTTTGTGCCCCTCGGATCTCCGGAACTACTTGACCGAATCTAAAAATTCAAACGGCATTCGATATCCCTGGGAAATTGATAGAGGGAAACATAATATTGTTGACCTCGGGGTCACCACAGGTCAGGTCAAGTACAAAATGTTTGACCGTGTCAAAAGGTCTCGATGGATGGAATTGTCACGCGAAATTGCGATATTAAACGCATAAGCTGTCGATAAATCGGTATGATTCGTATGTCTGACACTTCTAAATACCTTTCTAATCTGTTTATGGCCTTGGGTCAGATCAAGGTGATCCGAGGTCACGAGGTCAAACTGCAGATTACTGTCATTAGGCGTTGTAACACATTTGTATGGGTTTGTTTGTCTTCTAGAACGCGTAAAATGACCTTAAAACATTGTTTGTTCCTTATAAATAGAAGTAAAAAGCAAAAATCAAAATGCGTTTTTTATGCATAGTAATGCCGTGAGAGGTGGTCGATTTTTGCTATTTAAAGGTCATAACTCAGTCATTTTTGAAGATATCGACTTCAAATTTGGTACACATATTAACCGCACAAGTCTAGATCACATATATTCCGGGTTTTGGATAATTCTGATTTTGCTTGAAATTTTGTAAAAACAAAAAAAAATGTATTTGGATTTATCAAAAAATTTAAATTTAAAAAATCACAAATCCGAGATGGCAGTTTGATAGCCAGGTCTATTGTCAGTAATTTTTGTTAAGACAATTGAGTTTATCTCAAACATCGTACCTTTGACAGCGTTTTCCACAAACCATTATTTTGCAACAAAAACCGAAGAGCATGACGTCACTCTGACGTCATTCCCGGTTGACCTATCATAACCTCATATTTTTCCTTTTGCCAACATGTGTAGAATTGATGTGAGAGAAGGTACTGCAAGTTTGGTGACGATACCGGTGTTCGTTTAGGAGTGATCGCAAAATAACGGGAGGGGGGCAAAAAATAGCCCCCCCCCCCCCCCCCCCCCCCCAGTAACTATCCGCTCAGCCGCCCGGGCTGCGCGGCGGCCCCTTGTCAGAGATGTACTTGGCGTCAGGCGGAGCGGGGCGGAGCCAGAACGCCAGCTGTCATTGTACGATTTCTCGTGAAATACAAAGATAAATTTACTTCTTTCTCCATATCTATCCATCAGTTGTCCAAACCAAAGTCATATTCGTTGCTTTGAGCTCAAGATGGTGGCACCGTAAGTTGATATGGTAGTTTGCTAACTCGAGCTCCAAAAAGTTGGTATGGCCCATACCATACCTGTCATACTACATTTCCCATCCTTGTAACGTGCCTTTCCATCCGTTTTTGTTTGGGAGACCTTTCAACGCTGGGAAGGGGACCCTTTCAATGCTCGGGAAGGGGCCCTTTCTAGGCGCTCCCCCCCCCCCCCCCGGACGAAATCCAGACTACGTGCCTGTAGACGGGCAGCAGTTTATAGGTATGTACTCTCAGTTGAGAAAAACACAGACTCTTCAATGTTATCGGTCCTCACGTTTGCATAGTGAAGAACGCTTTATTCAGCAGTGTACTTAGGTGGTCAGATGTTTATATATATATATATATATATATATATATATATATATATATATATATATATATATATATATATTATATATATATATATATATATATATATATTAAACTATAGATATTATAGCTGTCCTGTCCGCCTCTGTAGCTCAGTGGGAGCGAGAGCGCCGGACTTCTGACCTCACCCGGTGTGGCAGCCGGGTTCGAGACGCTCGGCGCTCGCTATTTGCTCCTGGCTGGGATGGCCTGCGGCCGGCGGCAGCAGTCGCACTCAAGGTCAGGGCCTGCGCCTGGGGGTATTGAGGAGTTTACCCAGCGCGTTCCGCGCTGAGGAGTGTATCGAGCAGCGGCCAGCCCGTCGCCCAGTGGCGGATCTAGGTTTCGGGTTTGGGGGGAGCAAACATTTCGTGATGAATTGTTGACCGGGGGTGGCGTCGGGTCGTCGGCGCACAAATTCGTTGGGCGGGGGGGGGGGTGGCGTCGGGTAGTCAGCGAAAAATTTCGTTGAGCGAGGGGGTTGGCGTCAGATCGTGAGCGCTAAAAGTCGTTGACCACTGGGGGGGGGGGGGTTGGTGTCGGATCGTCAGCACAAAGAGTCGTTGAGCGGGGGAGAGGGGAAATCACGCATTCCCGGAGCAAAAACCACAACCTCCCGGAACGGTTGGGGGCGGGGGCAAAAACACGCGTTTGCCTACTGATGTTTCGTTGGAGGGGAGGGAGCAATTGAGGCATTCCAAGACAGATTCAGACATTCAAGACATTCCAGACCAAAATACCTCGAAATAACACGCTACATCTCATATTTCGATCAAACAACGTGGTGGGGTTATCTGGGCAGTGGATTCACACTGTGAACTTTCAGCCTCGTCC
Organism: Chirona hameri; assembly: GCA_036785665.1. Classification (NCBI taxonomy): domain Eukaryota; kingdom Metazoa; phylum Arthropoda; class Thecostraca; order Balanomorpha; family Balanidae; genus Chirona; species Chirona hameri. The sequence continues at coordinate 100,085 of JAXIVJ010003003.1, forward strand.
GTCAATGGTTTTCGAGTTACAGCCTCGGGCAACTTTGTAATGTCAAGCAAAACTCTAATTTTCAGTGGGCAATATCTCCCATCTAAATCATGCTAGTCATATAATGCTATATATCATCAGAATCATCAGTAACAATAGATTATTATGACATAATCATTTTCGGAAAATGCGAAAATTTTGGAATTTCAACGCGTGATCTCAGGTTAAATCACGTGATTTTATAATGTGGCCATTT
>JAXIVJ010003004.1:0-2500 GCA_036785665.1 Chirona hameri
AATGCAACATAGTCAACGATCTGTAAAAGCAGTCATCTTCATAAATGCCAATCTTTACAGCAACAACAAAAAACAATTACATTGTATTGTACAAAACACAGGGTCCTAGGATTGCTTTGAAGCCAGGGTGCGGAGTGGAAAATTCGGTCAAAAAATAACAATATAGTGGAAAATTCAGCCTAAAAAAGGTCATGATGTATTTTTATGTGCCAAAGCTCACCAATCAGAATCAGCTGTTAGAAATGGCAGTACTTTCCTAACCTTGTTTTCATCCACAGGTTATTATTAGCATTAATAATATCAGTGTTGAGTTATAGTTATCCAATGACCAATACATCCTGATTTAGGGAGTGGAAAATTCACAGTAAAACTGGGGAAAGAGTGGACAAATATTACCCACAGGGTGTCGCTTTCCACCCAAATTTTGCAATCCTAGGACACTGACAAAACATTCACTTATACTGCACTTTGTGTGCCATTTAATGTACACAATGGAATAAGAACCTCTTATGACACAAATACAAAGCATGTAAATATAGCTGACTAGCTTCGCCAGAAGACAGGCACTGACCACCTGCTTCAGCCGTCGGCAGAGGGCTGCCGACTCCGCCAACACCATCTCGACCAACACCAGCAGGCTCTCGGTGAGCATGTGCAGCTTTGCACTTTTGGCTGACAGTCCAGACGCAGCTCTGCCCGTGCTGTTTCACTTCGCGCAGCCGACGCTCGCTGGCCTCACTAGCGCACGACAGGCAGTCGGCATAAGCGTCGGTTGACGCGTTCTAGGCCGCCGGCGTCGAACAGCTGGCGCTCCTGGGCCACTGCTATCCGACCCAGCGCGTTGGCCGGCGTCGGTAGCTAGGTGCAGCGGCGTCCAACCGTGCGCATCGCAACACTCTGTCGGCCCCGCGTCCCAACAGCGTCACCAGCACGTCGTCGTCGTAGTGGCAGGCGATCAGCGCCAGCTGAATGCGGCCGCGACCTCGGCTCGATGTCCAGCTCCCTGCCAAAGATCATGAGCATGCCGAAATCAGTTCATTGAAAATGGGGTCAGCTACTTATCGAGTGTCTGCAACAGCCACATATTCACATAAATAACGACAGCCTGGAATACAATCGGTCGACCAAATGGAACTCAAGACTGGTTATTGATTCGACTTGGATGGAATTGATTGGGATCGTTTAATCAAAATTCCTTGAATCAAAGAAGACTCGATTCACGACCAGATCTTTTGATTCATGAATCGTGATTGAATCAAAACCTGCATGGAACCAAGGCTGATTGAACCAAAAGATTTAACGATTCTGAACGATTCAAGTGCACATGGTAAATTGTGCACATACAATGCAGTCCCAGTGTCTACATTCATGTATGCTGAAATATTATTGCTGTAACAATTTTTTAGTGATCATATATATGTATGTTTCCATTTGTATTGATTTTACATAAATTCAACATTTATATTGAAATGTTGAATCTAATGTGAATCGATTATTTGTATTATTATTTGAATTGGAAAGAATCAATTCTAAAAGGTTGAATAAATAATCAGTCTGAACTCAAATGTGCAATACTTCTGTTGTAAGCGAGTGTTGTCACACATTTTTATGAAGAAAACATCAAATTCATAAATAACTGGAGTTAGAGTCTATCTTCTTCACACAACTACATTTGAAACTACTTAGCATTATATTTGACCATTTGACACTGAACCTTAATACATCAATTCATCTATCAATGTATCCCTACAGTTTTGTCACACAAATATCTCCAAACTGCATCACATCATAGTACCTTCCCCACCCCTCAACTTGCCAGCGTTGTCACCTGTTTTGATGCACAATGTCCTTGAAGCATCGCAGTTTGTCAGTTGAGGTGGCCGTTGTGGACAGCAGTGTCACCCGACCAAGCGGCGCCGACAGCTGCTCACTGCCAGCACAGCATTCAGCCTAGAAAACACAAATACTGATTAGAGAAATGCAAAGGCCATAAAGTCCAGTCCAGTCAAATTATGTTTAAGCCTTTATTTACTTTCAAACAATTTTGGACTTTTTCAGCATGTAATAGTGAACACAAGCCAAGAGCAAGTTTTTTGGTCCAGTCCAGTGCTATTAGCCCAGAAGGTATAACATAGATTACAAACTGGCTTACATATCATTGTGCAACTAGGATGTTAAATGGTAAAACAAAGCTAAAGTTAAGTAAAGACTGAAAACAGACCAAGACCTCCTTCCACAATGTATGCTGGTATTGATGCTTTCAGCAAAATGCAAACCATGTTCCAACCAAGTTCCAAGGTTGGCATCATCCATGCATCCAAAATTTTCTAAGATCCAAATTGATCTAGGCAAACTACTAATGTAAAGTTGGGTTAAATGGCAAATACACAATCAGTTGCCTAAATGCCAGTATGCAAAACGTCAGCAAACTGGTTATTGATTCAACACTGATTGATTCAATTGGAATCGTTCAATCAAAATTCCTTGAATCAAAACATAA
>JAXIVJ010003004.1:7500-20000 GCA_036785665.1 Chirona hameri
GCCTAACAAAGACCACCTCAAGCTGGCCGAGGGCCCCTCAGGCCGACTCTCCCTCAGACCAAACGAGGGCCCCCTCAGACCGACAGAGGGCCCCTCAGACCGAGAGGGCCCCCTCAGACCGACAGAGGGCCACTCAGACCGACAGAGGGCCCATCAGACCGACAGAAGGCCCCTCAGACCGAGAGGGCCCCCTCATACCGACAGAGGCCCCCTCAGATCGAGAGGGCCCCCTCAGACCGACAGAGGGCCCCTCAGACCGACAGAGGGCCCATCAGACCGACAGAAGGCCCTCAGACCGAGAGGGCCCCCTCAGACCGACAGAGGGCCCCTCAGACCGACAGAGGGCCCCTCAAACCGACAGAGGCCCCGTCAGACCGACAGAGGGCCCCTCAGACCGACAGAGGGCCCCCTTAGACCGATAGAGGGTCCCCTCAAACCGACAGAAGGACCCTCAGACCGATAGAGGGCCCGCTCAGACCGACAGAGGGCCCCACAGGCCGATCAAGGACCCCTCATGCCTACTGAGGGCCCCCTCAGACAGACACAGGGCCCCTCAGGCCGACAGAGGGCCCCCTCAGGCCCACAGAGGGCCCCCACAGGCCGACTGAGGGCCCTCTCAGACCGACAGAGGGTCTCCCTCAGGCCGACAGAGGGCCCTCAGACCCACAGAGGGCCCCCTCAGACCGACAGAGGGCCCCCTCATACCGACCGAGAGCCCGTCTGGCCAGCCAGGGGCCTTAAACGAAAGACAATGTGGGCCCCTCAGCCCAAGGGGGTATCCGCGGGTGTCCAGGGTACCCCCTTGGATACGCCCTTGCTTGTGAATGGTTTAAAGCATGACATTCTAAGATGAAAGGCCTTGGAATGGTGAAGCATTAAAAGTAATTTGCGTACCTGTCATACATAACTATTTCCTGTAAAGTTTGGAGCCAGAGCTTCAAAATGTTTTCTTTTTACTATCATATAGATCAGTGGTTCCCTGCCTTTTTCGGTCGATTCCCCACTTATCATGAGCTGATCTTTGGATCAGCTTAAAATGTATTGTGAACATACAACATGTGCAGGGTAACCACGTACTCCAGTGCATTTTGAATGACATTGGTTACAAGCACCGCGCCAGGGGCTCCACCACCACCGGGGGGGGGGGGGACGTGTCCCCCCCCCCATTCTTGAGCCAGGGGGGATTATCCCCCAATTTTCCCTGACAAACAACTAGAAATCAGTGTTCAGTTGTACTCATAGGCGTCGATTTATATACTTTTGGAGTGGCCCTCGGGCCCCACAATGTTAAGTTCGTCCCCCCAAAGGTGCTCTCGCCCCCAATGTTTTCTGGCCACTGGCGTATCCAAGGTGGCCGGAAGGGCCAAGCCCCCAAAACGCCTGAAGTCGACGAAAAAATGACGCATTTCCTAATTCAACCCGCGCCGTTCCCGGGGAGGGCGTCTAAACGCCCCCCTCCCCCCCCATCAGCTGCAAAAACCAACTTAGCTTGTCGAGAGGGCTGCTAAGATGCTAAGTTGCAAGCTGCTAAGATGAGCCGTAAACCAGTTATGTGTCATTAATGGGTTTATAACGTTACCTAATCAATGACTGGTTTAATTAATAATATAGTAATAATGTCTATATATTTAAAAGCAATTCAATTTATTTATCACATCTTATAATCAGTCTCCAAAGCTGAATATCGCATTTAATCTGAGAAGTCTGTCACCCCCCCTGCGGTCCACTTATTCCCCCGAAGTGGGGAATTACCCCCTGGTTGGGAACCCTTGATATAGATGATCAGCAATCTTCATACAGCTTGTAAACTCCTGTGATAAGCAATATAACTTGAGGACAAAACCTCAGAATGTAAAACCAAATTTGGATGTGTATTTTATTTTTATCTTAAATTTCTGACATTATGAGACTAACAAGTTTTCCTTATGTTTTTGCATTATGTTTCCGTCAAACAACAGAACAACTTGTGAGAGCTGCCCAAGATGCAGAGTGAGCTGTGTTGCCTATGGAATGTGTGAGAGCTGCCCAAGATGCAGAGTGAGCTGTGTTGCCTATGGAATGTGTGAGAGCTGCCCAAGATGCAGAGTGAGCTGTGTTGCCTATGGAATGTGTGAGAGCTGCCCAAGATGCAGAGTGAGCTGTGTTGCCTATGGAATGTGTGAGAGCTGCCCAAGATGCAGAGTGAGCTGTGTTGCCTATGGAATGTGTGAGAGCTGCCCAAGATGCAGAGTGAGCTGTGTTGCCTATGGAATGTGTGAGAGCTGCCCAAGATGCAGAGTGAGCTGTGTTGCCTATGAAATGTGTGAGAGCTGCCCAAGATGCAGAGTGAGCTGTGTTGCCTATGGAATGTGTGAGAGCTGCCCAAGATGCAGAGTGAGCTGTGTTGCCTATGGAATGTGTGAGAGCTGCCCAAGATGCAGAGTGAGCTGTGTTGCCTATGGAATGTGTGAGAGCTGCCCAAGATGCAGAGTGAGCTGTGTTGCCTATGGAATGTGTGAGAGCTGCCCAAGATGCAGAGTGAGCTGTGTTGCCTATGGAATGTGTGAGAGCTGCCCAAGATGCAGAGTGAGCTGTGTTGCCTATGGAATGTGTGAGAGCTGCCCAAGATGCAGAGTGAGCTGTGTTGCCTATGGAATGTGTGAGAGCTGCCCAAGATGCAGAGTGAGCTGTGTTGCCTATGGAATGTGTGAGAGCTGCCCAAGATGCAGAGTGAGCTGTGTTGCCTATGGAATGTGTGAGAGCTGCCCAAGATGCAGAGTGAGCTGTGTTGCCTATGGAATGCAACATGCCAAGCTACAAACCAAAGTATGGGAATATGGCAGGACGTGGTCATGGAAAACTGTCAGAATGGTTATTGGTCAGTGACACTGATGATATGCTAGCTAGTTATTTATCTCAATCCCGCGATGCCCTCATTTGCTTGCTTCCGCTCTTGTTTGTGCATCAGCTATTTGCAGCTAAGCTCATGATAAAATGTGAATATATTTCAACAATGTTGTGACAATACCTTAAACAAGTTCAATAATTTATTGTAACCAACTTTACATAAATATATTACATTTATCTTTCTTATTTTTATTTTCAGTTAAAAGAACACAAAATTGTATTAAGAAGACATAAGATTGTTGGATTATTTGCATTTTGTCAGTGAAAAGGTCACAAATTAAAGTCTGGTTCTTTGTTATATAAGTGTTCCTGATTGTTATTTACTGATGTCATTATGTGCTGAAAGAACTATTGTCTAACATTCTTCCAATGTATGCAGATTATATTTTAATCTTATTTGATGTCTCATATGATGGGACTGCTGTCCAATTTCCATGACAGTTGCTTTGCAAATACAGTAGATCCTGCTCCCAATCTGCTTCACCTTTTTAGTAGGTTCCTGTTTCTCTATCTTTTTTTAATTTATGTGCGTGTCTGCATTCCTTTTTTATGTAAGTTTGATTTTCCATCAATATGTGTTGCAAATAGCAATGAATTTCAGTCAAATTCCAGTCAAATTCAGTCAACTGAAATAGTTGACTGAAACAAATGAAACATGCCGCTTGGAATCAATCCATTGCTTCAAGTTCAAGTGTGCGGCGACATTTTGATTGTTTGCAGGTACATGCATTTTTGTTTAAGAAATATACTTCGTGAATTCCGACCAGGGTTTTATCTTTGCCAGAAGATGAGGAAAGTCAAGTGAACGTGCCAGTTGTGAGCGTGTGATCACAAGAACTCTGCATACGGCTTTTGAACACAACTAAGCTGACAGCATTCCAAGCCTTGGTAAACCCGCAGACTCGCACTCTCAGGCTCACAAACCCGTACCCGCAACCTCGCAAACCCGCGAACCCGCAGACTCGCACCTGCATTCAAGGCCTTTAGAATGAATGGACGCATGCCAAGGGTGGTTTCTAACTTTTGATGCGAATTAATTGAGGACTGTGTTCTCAAAGTTTGTTTTTGTATTGTGATTTAGAAACTCGAACTTCAAATGAATCATTGCATATATATTATTGCAACTAAGTTGGCCTATTTTTGTTCCAAATGTGGCTTTGAGTTAACAATCACATTGCTTAATGGTGACGTCAGGAAGAACGATCCATTTCCCCTGTCAACATCGACTTACGAGGCACGGATTGTAATGCAGACGTTGGGATGAGAGGCGGATACATTTATTCCATACGGCTTGCTGGTAAATCCACACACATTCCGGGAACTGCAGCGGCTGATATGAATGATTCATCAGTGAGGTCAGCCGAGTCCGCGTCATCGTTTCATCATGCCGCGTTCTGCCGACGAGCGAGCCTCCTTAATATGAGCGTGCCGCATTCGTTGTCTAGGTATGCTGGATAGTGACAGAATTAAACAAGTATGCATTTTTCAGACACCAAATTACGACGGAGAAAATCAATGGTTCTTTGATTGGAATCGAGAACAACTGTTGAAAACACATAAGTAAAGACAAACACACCCATACGTACCCACATCGCGCTCCCTAGTCGACCCACACACATGCACGCTGCAGTATACAGCCGATTCGCCCTCCCTAGTCGACCCACACACATGCACGCTGCAGTTTACAGCCGATTCGCCCTCCCTAGTCGACCCACACACATGCTCGCTGCAGTTTACAGCCGATTCGCCCTCCCTAGTCGACCCACACACATGCTCGCTGCAGTATACAGCCGATATTGACATGACTGATCGCCCTCCCTAGTCGACCCACACACATGCTCGCTGCAGTATACAGCCGATATTGCCATGACTGATTCATATCAGTCCAGACATGCCTATATGGTGCAGCTGGTGTTATAGATCTGCAATAACATTTGTTATTGCGACGTGTAACTGCAGAAAATCTCGTCTGCAATGAGCATACGTGCATGCGTGGTCAGTAATAAAGCCGGACGTTGTTCGCCATTTTCTGCTCAGACACCAGTACGGAGAGAAGGCTTTTGCGGCTAGTCTCTGTGGCTTGTGGCCAGTATCAGGCTTCAGGTGAGCCGTGTTCTGCTTAGGCTCCACCCATCTGCAGGACGGCATTGACCACTGAGAACTAATCTGACACAGACTCTCAGGCAACTCGGCGCCGAGCCGCCGCAGCCGCGCGTCACTTTGGGATCGAACAGTCGCGCTTCAGGTTATAAACTGTATTCAGGCGAGCCGCCGCAGTCGCGCGTCACTTTGGGATCGAACAGTCGCGCGCTTCAGGTTATAAACTGTATTCAGCCGAGCCGCCGCAGCCGCGCGTCACTTTGGGATCGAACAGTCGCGCTTCAGGTTATAAACTGTATTCAGCCGAGCCGCCGCAGCCGCGCGTCACTCTGGGATCGAACAGTCGCGCGCTTCAGGTTATAAACTGTATTCAGCCGAGCCGCCGCAGTCGCGCGTCACTCTGGGATCGAACAGTCGCGCGCTTCAGGTTATAAACTGTATTCAGCCGAGCCGCCGCAGTCGCGCGTCACTCTGGGATCGAACAGTCGCGCTTCAGGTTATACACTGTATTCAGACCGAGTGGAATGGTCTTCGAACGTCCTAAAGAAGTTTCAACTTACATGATTAGTATGAACATATATCGTATTTTAAGCGTCTTATACAATGATTTTTGTCGGCTGCCAAATCACTGAGTTCAACTTGTGTCGGTGTGTTTCGAGCCAGTTGTGATGCAGTGTCTTGTTTCACCCTCCGTGGTCGGCCTCTCGTCAAGCTCATTGTCGACATGTCTTAAATACAAATGTATTTTCGGGGCATGAGAACATTACATGACAAATTCGAAGTTCAGTTCCCGTCCACATTATGTTAAGACGACTACTGTGTCCTATAAATCGACGATAAATATCTATTTTGACGCCGACAGAATTACTACCCATTACTAAGTCACTCGCTGTACATAAGTATTGGAACCCGGTAAGTCAACGTTGCGTCGTTGCGTAGCCTGCAATAAGGTATGACGTTTTAGCGCTATGTTGTCAATAACTGCAATAAGGTGTGACGTTTTAGCGCTATGTTGTCAATAACTGCAATAAGGTGTGACGTTTTAGCGCTATGTTGTCAATAACTGCAATAAGGTGTGACGTTTTAGCGCTATGTTGTCAATAACTGCAATAAGGTGTGACGTTTTAGCGCTATGTTGTCAATAACTGCAATAAGGTGTGACGTTTTAGCGCTATGTTGTCAATAACTGCAATAAGGTGTGACGTTTTAGCGCTATGTTGTCAATAACTGCAATAAGGTGTGACGTTTTAGCGCTACGTTGTCAATAACTGCAATAAGGTGTGACGTTTTAGCGCTATGTTGTCAATAACTGCAATAAGGTATGACGTTTTAGCGCTATGTTGTCAATAACTGCAATAAGGTGTGACGTTTTAGCGCTATGTTGTCAATAACTGCAATAAGGTATGACGTTTTAGCGCTATGTTGTCAATAACTGCAATAAGGTGTGACGTTTTAGCGCTATGTTGTCAATAACTGCAATAAGGTATGACGTTTTAGCGCTATGTTGTCAATAACTGCAATAAGGTGTGACGTTTTAGCGCTATGTTGTCAATAACTGCAATAAGGTATGACGTTTTAGCGCTATGTTGTCAATAACTGCAATAAGGTGTGACGTTTTAGCGCTATGTTGTCAATAACTGCAATAAGGTATGACGTTTTAGCGCTATGTTGTCAATAACTGCAATAAGGTATGACGTTTTAGCGCTATGTTGTCAATAACTGCAATAAGGTGTGACGTTTTAGCGCTATGTTGTCAATAACTGCAATAAGGTGTGACGTTTTAGCGCTATGTTGTCAATAACTGCAATAGGGTGTGACGTTTTAGCGCTATGTTGTCAATAACTGCAATAAGGTATGACGTTTTAGCGCTATGTTGTCAATAACTGCAATAAGGTATGACGTTTTAGCGCTATGTTGTCAATAACTACAATAAGGTATGACGTTTTAGCGCTATGTTGTCAATAACTACAATAAGGTATGACGTTTTAGCGCTATGTTGTCAATAACTGCAATAAGGTGTGACGTTTTAGCGCTATGTTGTCAATAACTGCAATAAGGTGTGACGTTTTAGCGCTATGTTGTCAATAACTACAATAAGGTGTGACGTTTTAGCGCTATGTTGTCAATAACTACATTAACGTGTCACGCTTTAGTGTTATAATGTTGTCAATAACTCATGTGAACAGAACAAACTGTCGCTTATTATCCGAATACAATTTTGGTAAAAAATTCACGAAGGATTTCAGCAAAATGTGTTTTATGTATGTTCCTAAAATAATGTATTTATGGATTTAGGGTTCAGAAGGCTTCGACTAAGCATGGTGAGTCATTGTTACACAGTTAACCAGTAAAACAGCTCATGGGCATATCAAACATGTGATTAAGAGGGCCATTCGGCACCTTTTCCTCGTAGCGAATCTGGTTATTGCTACTCAGCGCTGCTCTGCGGGCGGCCAGTACCGGGAACTGAGCTCGTCTGCCGGCGGATGTCAGTGGAAAACAATCGGATCTCCGAACCAAATCCAAGCCTACCACTCGGTCCCGCCGGAAAAGCACGAACAATGCTCCCATTGATGACGTCAACTTTGCCGGCAAACCAGCAGAAACAGTCGGCCGGCTGATGGAATGTTTTACAGTTTGATAGGGTTGGTTGATACTCTGACGTCCTGTCTTCGGCTGGCTGTTGGCTTGGCGACGGCTGGCAGCCCGCCCGTTATCAGCAGCAAAAGGATACATAATTCAGGTATAATCCTCGCAAGGACACCTGCTTATTTATTTACCCCCCCCCCCACACACACACACACTAACAAAAGAACTAGAAGGCTAGAAACAATTGCAAGAACTGTACAACAATTGCACTTGGGTCATCAAGAATGGGCTAAAATAACATCATTCTGAAAGAATTTACCTGATCATATTCATATTCTCATATGCATATCTCATATGAGCATATCATATGCATATCATATGCTTATCTCATATATCATATATCGTATACATTTGATGTATGCTTGTCCACTGTCAAGCAAAACAAATAGAATGATAACTGTGTTCCCACTCTTATCAATTTGGGAAATTGGTCACATTTCCATTTCGCAAACATTGTTCCGAAGATAATTTTGCTTTTAAAACCAAGCATTTAAATAACAGCAATGCAATACAATAATGAGGAGAAACACATAATTGTTAGCAATTATGTCTGTTCGGAAAACTCTGCAACGCAACTCAGTTTTTGTTCGAGAGTCAATATATTACCCACTTTAATGTCAGCCGCGTAATCTTATGCACTGCGAAAACGAGGTAAGGACAAGAGGCCTCACTTGTGTATTACTTGGTTTTTGTTTTTCTGTACTTTTGTCCTTCTTCGTATATTTTTGGAACGTTAAAATCTTCCGATGTGTAGACCAACATACGGAAACAGCATCTGTCCCTGGTGAAGTAAGAGGCAGATCCTATGCAGACATTTGCACTGTTTGTGACGTTCTCCAAAAGCAGTATTATTATGTCATAATAATCTTGTTAATATAGCAAAATTGCATTGTATTGCAAAGTCGAATTTTTATGAGAACAACTCTGTTTTTGGTGATGGCGATGGTGATAGTGGTGGTGATCCAATTAGTGATGTTACGTCATGTATTTGTGCGTGTCGGTGATCATTTTTATGGTACTATTTGTGCGTTGTAGAGGCTGTTACGGGGATTAGAAATTGGAATGATGGCAATGACGAGGAACATAGGTATTTAATATTTATATTTCTAGCATGTCATGTTGTAATTCGTTCCGTTGTTTGAAAGGTATGGCGAGTTGAAGTTCCTCGGCAAGGTTGGCCAGCACCAGCTAGCCTCCAGCATGCTAACAACCTTGAATCGTGTCATTGGTTGGTATGGCATCCCGCAGTAAACTGTTCAACTGATTGCAACCATATTTGGCATACCTGTGTGTCATGGAATCTCGTTATTCTCACACGAAATACGGCGTGAACACCATCGCATGACATTTATAGCACCATGCGCAAGATAGCTTTTCCTAAGAACATAATACCACCCATGAACGTATGAAGCCAAAACATGCGACAAGTAATGACGGGAAAACAGGTAGCTTTCAAAATCATCCAGCGAAATTAGCGATATCGTTGTCACGATCCAGCGGAGCGCTTCGGCTGAAACACCATGAGGGATTAAATGAAAAGCGATTATTACACGGATACGATTACCAGCATAAATGTATTGAGCCGCAAGCGGGATGTCTTATTGTGTCGGTCGGCCCGGCTTAACCCGTTTTAGTATCGGCTACCAGTGGCGTGGCGCGGCTGTTTGAGCCCCTTCAAACTGATTGGCATCAGTACCAGCCTTTCACCACGCTGCTTCTCGGCGGATCTCGCACCGGGCCGGCGATCGCACCTTATCGGGCCGTACGGCGCGCCGGGATGACGCCGACTGACACTGCGCCGACTGACACTGACACTGATGACGCCGCCTGACACTGCGACGCCGCTACTGCGCGGCTGACATGTCATGACATAAAGGCAGGCAGAGGAGCAGTGACGCCGACTGCTCCTCTGCCATCATAGCCGGCAGAGTACTGCCGGCAGAGGAGCAGTGTAGTACTGATGGCAGAGGAGCAGTGTATTACTGATGGCAGAGGAGCAGTGTAGTACTGATGGCAGAGTTGAGTAGTGTAGTACTGATGGCAGATGAGCAGTGTATTACTGCAGAGGAGCAGTGTAGTACTGATGGCAGAGGAGCAGTGCATTACTGATGGCAGAAGAGCAGTGTATTACTGCAGAGGAGCAGTGTAGTACTGATGGCAGAGGAGCAGTGTAGTACTGATGGCAGAGGAGCAGTGTAGTACTGATGGCAGAGGAGCAGTGTAGTACTGCCGGCAGAGGAGCAGTGTAGTACTGATGGCAGAGGAGCAGTGTAGTACTGATGGCAGAGGAGCAGTGTAGTACTGATGGCAGAGGAGCAGTGTATTACTGATGGCAGAGGAGCAGTGTAGTACTGATGGCAGAGGAGCAGTGTAGTACTGATGGCAGAGGAGCAGTGTAGTACTGATGGCAGAGGAGCAGTGTAGTACTGATGGCAGAGGAGCAGTGTAGTACTGATGGCAGAAGAGCAGTGTAGTACTGATGGCAGATGAGCGGTGTAGTACTGATGGCAGAGGAGCAGTGTAGTACTGATGGCAGAGGAGCAGTGTATTACTGATGGCAGAGGAGCAGTGTATTACTGCAGAGGAGCAGTGTAGTACTGATGGCAGAGTAGCAGTGTAGTACTGATGGCAGAGGAGCAGTGTAGTACTGATGGCAGAGGAGCAGTGTATTACTGATGGCAGAGGAGCAGTGTATTACTGCAGAGGAGCAGTGTAGTACTGATGGCGGCAGATGAGCAGTGTAGTGCTGATGGCAGAGGAGCAGTGTAGTACTGATGGCAGAGGAGCAGTGTAGTACTGATGGCAGATGAGCAGTGTAGTACTGATGGCAGAGGAGCAGTGTAGTACTGATGTCAGAGGAGCAGTGTATTACTGATGGCAGAGGAGCAGTGTAGTACTGATGGCAGAGGAGCGGTGTAGTACTGATGGCAGAGGAGCAGTGTATTACTGATGGCAGAGGAGCAGTGTAGTACTGATGTCAGAGGAGCAGTGTAGTACTGATGGCAGAGGAGCAGTGTATTACTGATGGCAGAGGGGCAGTGTAGTACTGATGGCAGAGGAGCAGTGTAGTACTGATGGGAGGCAGAGGAGCAGTGTAGTACTGATGGCAGAGGAGCAGTGTAGTACTGATGTCAGAGGAGCAGTGTATTACTGATGGCAGAGGAGCAGTGTAGTACTGATGGCAGAGGAGCGGTGTAGTACTGATGGCAGAGGAGCAGTGTATTACTGATGGCAGAGGAGCAGTGTAGTACTGATGGCAGAGGAGCAGTGTAGTACTGATGGCAGAGGAGCAGTGTAGTACTGATGGCAGAGGAGCAGTGTATTACTGATGGCAGAGGAGCAGTGCAGTACTGATGGCAGAGGAGCAGTGTAGTACTGATGGCAGAGGAGCAGTGCAGTACTGATGGCAGAGGAGCAGTGCAGTACTGATGGCAGATGAGCAGTGCAGTACTGATGGCAGAGGAGCGGTGTAGTACTGATGGCAGAGGAGCAGTGCAGTACTGATGGCAGAGGAGCAGTGCAGTACTGATGGCAGAGGAGCAGTGCAGTACTGATAGCAGAGTTGAGTAGTGTAGTACATATTTTAGGTTACTGGTTTTCAGGTGCCTTTGCAGTTATTTGAAGGGTGTGCCAGATACTTTGCGTGCAAAGACTTTTGTGGGAAAATATCGTTTACTGTTTGGAAAACTGCTCTGCTGGGTGTAGGAATAGCATGCCCTGACGTACATGCAGCCATTTTTTGCTTTGAAGCCTGGGCAATATACACTGCAAACTTTAATGATTCTCTGTAGGAATATTAGGGGTCTTGCACAAAAATCGCCCACAGTTTCTTCCTCCGATAAAATGACCCCCTAACGCGAAAACTAAAAGGGCTAGAAAGACGCGGAAAAAAGTTTTAAAGCTCTCAACAAAGATATTAGGAGAGACTCCAGGTATTGTTAAGCTCAGGTCAATACTGAGGTCACCAGAAGTCATCAAATGTCGAATTTTCCAAGTACAGGACTTTGCTCTAGAAACCCACCAATATCTCGGGAACTGTGACAGCTAGAAACAAACGGAAACAAGCAATCGAATGTTCATGCAAAATGCAATCGCACTTGTCGTCAAATTTTAGCTCATGTCAACATTGGAGGTTCCAGAGGTCACCAAAGTTCACGAGGGTATTTTCCAATATTTTTTGTTTGTCGTGAATAACTTTGTATTAGTTGACCATATAGCAGTAATTATAACACAATCTTGTTTTTCTCGTCAAGGCGCTTCGACAAATACTATTGGTGACCTGGTTAGGTCAACTTCAAAATTTGACCTCAGGTCAAGGTCATTTGGTTACCCAGGTAGGTCATGTTTCATATGGTTCGATGCGACCCGACGAGACGAACACTGGCGGGGGTGTAGGTTCCTATTCAGTTGGGGGCTTCAGCCCCCCCCCCCTCCAACTGGGGCTTCAGCCCCCCCCCAACTTTGACGAAAAAGTGTGTCAAATCCGAGGAGAAATCTGGATTTTGTGGATTTTGATGGTACTTAAAGCGATTTTTTTCCAGCTCAGGCCTCCAACTCCTCCAACTTGTCTGGAGAAGCTACGCCCCTGCACAGTGGTGGCATTGGCACGAATCTATCTTTATTAAATCAATAGTTATTGGGGAAAAAAATGTTTGTGAATTGTGATCTCAGATGATCTCAGCTGACCTTGCAGAGGTCACTGAGCAACAACTGCACATGGGTCATCAATAATGAACTAAAATAACATGATTCTGAACGAAATGGCCTGATCCAATGCATATTCTCTGAATAGGAAGCATGTGTATATTTCCATTGATTTAAAATGGGCCACGATTTTGACCTGACCTTAGGTCACCGATACAAAA